>VXBN01016568.1:659951-754389 GCA_013397395.1 Sinosuthora webbiana | reverse complement strand
TTTTCTTCTTGGGGTTACTGAAGAGGAGTATAATAAAAAGAAGCGATCTGGGAATCTAACTTTAGCTTTTAAATGCAAGTTATGAATAAGTGGTGTCCCTGGCAAATATACAGCCAGAGTTTAAATTAAATCTCGTGGTAATAATGATATACCCCGCGGGCTCGGTGCCTCGGTCAACCAGCCCTCAGACCTTACCCGTCAACTCTGGAAATTTGTACCCTTGGGCCCAAGGAGTTCTGGTTAAAATCTGCACTTCCCTTCGTTTTGGGGAGGGCTCAAATTTCCCCATCGGGGTGCGGCGGGGTGGGCATTGCATTATCTGTTGGGAAGCTGTGCTGTAATCCGGTTGAATGATACCGGTAATAGTGGAGAATGTAGGTAATCTGAGCCTAGCAGGAAGAAATGTGGGCTAGAAGCCACAAAGAAACTAATCTCCAGGCATTGTAATGCATTTCCTATTACAAAGGAACCCATTTTCAACCAATGTTGACATCCTGTTCCTCCTAATGGGCTGTCCCCTGTGACTTCCCTCATTCTTTTAAAATGCCTGAATACCTCCATTGTTAGCTGCACAACAGTTGGAGAATAATTTAATAGACCTTTGCAGCCTGCTGGTCTGTATAAAGCCTTTCAGTGACATATTGCAGGATTTCCATGCTGGGGCAAGGGGACTGTAAGAATTTAAAGGCAAATCTCCAGGCAAAAGCCTGTCTCTTAAAACTGACTTTTAAAACAGTGTCATGCGGCGTGTCCTGCGCCCTTTGTCTCATTCTTAGCTCTTGGACTTGGGTAGTAGGAGGAGTGGATTCTTCTCTTGTCCTGGTTTTAAGCCGCCAAAGTTAACTCTTGAGTTACACTGCTGGCCACTGGGATCAGAACAGTACTTTCTTCCTACTTGATACAAATATCATTCCTGTTGAGAGATCAGTTACCAACCCTCTGTCTTACGTGTCCGTCTCTGCCCCTTTGTACAGATGAAGCACGGGGGAAGAACTGCGGCGTCCTGGTGCACTGCTTAGCAGGGATCAGCCGCTCGGTCACAGTGACGGTGGCCTACCTCATGCAGAAGCTGAACTTGTCCATGAATGATGCCTATGATATTGTCAAGATGAAGAAGTCGAACATTTCACCCAACTTCAACTTCATGGGTCAGCTGCTAGATTTTGAGCGGACTCTGGGACTGAGCAGCCCCTGTGACAATCGAGTGCCGAACCAGCAGCTGTACTTCACCACCCCTTCCAACCAGAACGTCTTCCAGGTGGATTCCTTGCAGTCCACGTGAGCTCCCACCGCTCCTCAACGGTTTCCCTTTGGCAGTGATAAAGAAATGCAGCTTTCTCTTTTTCTGGCCTCTGCTATTAAAAAGCAGCAGCCAGCACAGGCAACGAAAGGTTACACAGTATGGAATCAGCTATTGCAAAGGGAGGGGACGTGGCGAGCTCTCTGGGCAGGACCGTGGTGACCAGGCAGCAGGTGGGCAGTACGTTCATCCCTGCTTGGGCAGCAGCTGGGGTCTGAGGACTTCCTGTGTGGTAGGGTGAGGCTGGACAGTCTGGGCAAGTGTTCTCTAGAGGCTGGAACTGTCCTTCTGCCCTCTGCTCTCAGATCTGTGATACGCATCTTTGTCTTCAGTGAAGACTGTTACTTTTGTTTGTTTGTTTTAATTTAGAGGAGCCAAAGAAAGAGATTTCAGCTTAGTGTATTTGGAGTACTTGTTTGCTAGGAGCTTGGTAGTATTCTACTTGATCAATGTAAATATTTGACCTTAAATTTATTTGCATTTTTTTTTCTTAATTCACATGTACTCAAGAAATCAATCCAAGGGACACCTGTGTTTTTGTTATTTTCATAAATTCTGCTTTGTTTGTTTGTTTTAATTGCAAAGAATATATTTGCAGCATGCTGAATTTTATTGAAGCAAGCTTTCCATGAGGGAGAAATGGCAATGGTGAGACGTTTGCAGATAATATTTTGTGAGCAAGTAGAGTCTCTTCTTTCATATATCTTTCTTTTCCTTGTGGTGATTTTTTCCTCATGCTTTTGATGTTGGTTCCATATGATATATATATATACACACACACATATATATATATTTTTAAATTAAATTAATTTTTTGCCTTACCTTTTGTAAATAGATCATCTGGGAGGAGGTTTGTCTTCGAATGCGAAGGATTTTTGATCACTTTTTAAAACTTTCAGATGTGCTAAACAGTGCATTACCTCTGTACAAATTCTTCAGGGAGCTTCACCTCAAATGCAATATTTTGCGTCTTTTTTTTTTTTTTTGTATAAAACTGGAAGTATGTGCAAGCATTTGTACCTGTGTGTACACACAGTGAACCTGCACATAGTTGCCAATAAGGGAGAGTTTAATCCACAGTGTAAAAGTTTTAAGATGGAATTTATTATAAGAATGTAAAACCTTAAATTATTAATAAATAAATAACTATTTTTGGCTATGGAGAAGCTGGCTGGTTTATTCCCCCTTTCCCCTCTGTGGTTAATTGCACATACCCATACGGTTATGCTTAAGGGCAATAATTGCTCTCAATAGCTTTTGTACATCCCCTAAGACAATAAAACCTTGATTTCCCCTTTGGTCCACTGGTGCCTAAACGAATAAACAGTGAATGTGCTAGGTTGTGATCTTGCTGTGGTGAAGGGAATACTTTTGAAGGCCTTTAGGTTAATTACAAAATATTCCAACTATACTAGGGATGCGCCTGACTCTGGGCCATAGGTTTTTTTCTCATTATTTTTTATTATTAAGAGTAAGGTGTTTTCTACCTTTGTTTATGAATTTTGGTCACTCTATTACAGATGTCAGGAGATGGGTTCATGCTCTGCTTAGCTGTCTGGCAGGAACTCATTTCACAGAGATTCGTCAACAGTCTGCAGCCTGTAAATGATTTTTCTTCTGCCATTCAGCCACCTTGCAACTTAATGAAGGCAAGGAGGAAAAGTGTCTATATATCCTTAGTCACCTCATTTCCTCTTTGGACCCGTCAAGCAGTTCTGTCTCTGCAGAAGGAAAAAGGGGGATTATAGCAATTGCAAAACTTCCTGCTGCAACTTATATTCATTGACATCCTTCCGATGATAACTAGCCCAAGGCAGGGTGGTGCCAAAATCTGTCCAGTGCCACAGTGAGGGGCTGGGGCTGTCGGCTGAGGTACTGCAGAACTCCTGGCAGCCAAAGCATATTTGAAGTAATTTTAGAAACTGCAAGTGTGTGAAATGAAATGCAAACAAAACATGGGAAAAAAGTGAGTCAGTGTCTCATGCAGTAGTGGCCTAGATTGAGTGCATAAACTGTGAAAGTAGAAGTGGGTTGCAGTTAAACTTGGCTTGTGCTAATCCAGTTTTGAACGGTTTCCGCTCTTGGCATTCCCTATGCTGTTCTGTTCAAAGTGGAGATTTGCAAGCAGCTCTAGCAATTTCCTGTCCAGCTGCAGCTCAAGTGACTCCCTTGTTTGGTTTTTTTGGTCGTTTTTTGTTTGATTTTTTTTTTTTTTTAATATGGTCTGTGGATAATTTTAGCCAGTTTCCTCTTTGTGGATTATTAATCTGCTTTCCTTGTAGAACCTACATAGCTGTGTCCCTACTGTTCTGCTGAAGTTAACAGATGGCCTCCCCGCCACTTCCTCTCGTTTTGCTATGGGTTTGTTGTCAGGCCACTTCTGAAATTAATAGTGTTTTCTGGCTGGCTGCCACAGGCCATTACCACAAAGGGGAAGTAACACATCTGAATAGCAGGAAGCCGGGCAGGGTCACAGCGTGAACTGAACCTGTTGAGTGCAATCAGGCCTCTCCCGTTTGGCAAGTGTAAGGCTCCTCTTCCCCCTTTTAATACGCCTTGCACAGAGAAAGGGCTGACACCAAATGCCTCAGCTGTTTGCACCGGGCAAATATTTCCGGCTGAAGGAGTTGCAAATGTTAGTTGTGACTAGGTGCCCCTTAAGGTGAGGAGGTAAAGAACAGTATGTGGCTATGTAGCCCAGGGGAAGAGAGCTTTGGCTTTTTTTGCAAACTGCTTTGAAAAGTTAATGCTCACAAGGGCTTCCTGCTTCCTTCCTGCTGCACCGAATGACTAACACCAAATGGGTACTTCTGCAATTCATCATTTTTTGTGACAAGCAAGCACAGAAGAGCAGCTTTGCTCACAGATAGACATGCACACACACAGAGCAGAGTCAGGCTGAAAACTTGTTCCAGATTTTTCCTTGAACAAGGCCTGAACCAGGGCTGTTTCAGACCCTTGGCTGAACTTGAACCAGACTGTGTGACAACAACTTTGGTCACAGGCAACCCCAAATTATAAGTGGAGCCAACTCAAAACCTGGTTTAATGTCTGATTTTGCTGGGAATGTTCATAGTCATAGGCTGCCTCAGAATTACAGGGGGTTTGGAGGAAAAGTGGTGAGGGCTCTTACCAGCAATGTTCACCTTCCCCACGTAGGTTCCCAAAAAACTATTTGAGCATGGTGCAGGGAATGGCTCATCCTACATCAGCACTTGCCAGCTTTTCTCAGGCTGGGTTCTGCTTGCTTCTGCAGTGTGTGTCCTGGTTACTCCATCTATCCCCTCCTCAGCAGTTGTTTCAAAATAATTAACTTCCTCTGTCCCCTGCCTCGTCGTTTCAGTTCTTGCTGGGATGGGGCAGAGGTCTCAGCCTTCTGAGGGGTTTGGCAGCTATTACAGTTCCTCTGCTGGTAAAGTAATTTGTGAAGGGAAGAATAAATCCTTTGTGCCTGCAGGAACAGGCCTGGTGTGTATAGGAGAAAAGAGAAGAAATGTTGGCCCTTTGCAGATTACAAAATCACAACCTGCTTCTTCTTATTATAATATAATAATGTGAAGTAAGGAAATCCTTCAGAAGCTGTGGAGGTACTAGGAAGGAAAACTACTCTTAAGAGTGATCAGAACTTTCTCATATGACCCATCTACCTTTAATACAAAGGATAAATTTTTGTCCTGTGGCATCCTTACCCATTTGCTCTGGTAAGGCCAAGGTTCTCATTTGTGTTTGTGTGCACACTTTGCTTTTCATTTTCTGTGCAATAGCAACATGTAACATTGTGCTGGTTCCCCTTCTTGCATTTCCTCTTTCCCATTCACACCCTTTCAAACTGCTCTATGCCTCCCTTCAAAATGTCTTAACTCTGTTTTTTGCTGTAGTAGCCATAACTTTATCTTTGCCCATATTCTTTCTTGTGGTTTTTTTTTTTTTTTTTTTTTTTTTAATGCTGCTCTTCCTCCTATGCTGTCTACTTTTCCACAGGTCTTTTTCTAAACTCCATAGTTCCAACTTCTCCTTTGTATTCTTACCCCTGTCTCTTTTCTCTGTTGTTCTCTTGCTGTTTTGCTCATATTTTCTAAATCAACTCATCTTTCTGCCAGCTTTAAGCCTGCCTTCTCCTCTTTGTTTTCACAGTGAAAAACAGAATGAGTCTCATGGACTCAGTTATAGTGAGCTACAGGAAAGGTATATTTTAGAAGAAAAAGTAAGAAAACGCTACTGCTGTCCTCTTGCCACTTCCTAGCAGATGACATTATTTCTCATCTCTGTGCTCACTATCTCTGTAGGTTTGGCTCCGCATGGCTTCCCTGGGCTCTCTCTGTAGCTGCTGCTAACAGAGAAGGCAGGAATGAGGAAGCAGCATTTCCTCTGGGCCTATCCAGTGTCAGAGGGCACTGACTCCCCATTTGAAGAGAGGGGAGTGGTGAGGAAAGTGGGGCAATATGGAAAATATGTCCAACAAAGGCAGGTCTGCTATCAAAGCTGAAGCCAGGTTTAACAATTGTGTCTGGATGATATTTCTTTATCTTCTCTGAAAAGCTTATCCAAAAAATTTTCCCTGTTGAGAAGCATGATGACACTTTATAAAGAGCACTTTATAAAGAGAGAGGAAAAACAATTGTATGTGAATGTTTAAAAAAAACTACAGCTTAAGCCCTCTCTCCACACTGCTATAAATTACCAAAAGCTTTGCCTGAGTGCAGATGGTGGAACAAATTGCTAAGCTCATTTTGGTGCCCCCCTAGACCTTGGGTGTGCATGCTCAGCATTGCTCAGTTACCCCACGAACACAAGTATGGGACCAGCCCCCTCTGTTGTGTAGCAAGCAGCACATCTGGGACACTCTGGGACTTCAGTGAAATGCTGCATTCAAGAAAGGTCTCTGAATTTGCTGCAAACACCTCAGCCAAAAAGAAATAAGGGCTACCCACTAGTGTTTTCTCATGGCGTGTGATGACTTGGGTCAAACTTTGCCCTTTCCTGCTGCTGCAGCAGCCAGAAATGGAGAGTGCAGCATCATACATCTCCTTTCTTCATTGCCAAATTTGAGAGATAAGCATGTGCTTAAGCTTAGCAGATAGTACAGACAGAGGACTGGTATGGGAGCTGCCCTCTTATAAGCGAAGTGCTTGTCTCTGTAAGGAAAGGAAAAAACCGTGTTAGATGCTTTCTGTTGTTTGTTATCGTGGGGATCTGCAAGCGCTGAGGGAATTTTGAAACGCTCACAGCCATAGCTTTCCTCATAAGGCAAAGATGAAGGATGTTCACTTACCACAAACACAAGGAGATGATTATCAGATGGAAAAGGGTGGGGGGGAAGGGTATGGAGTCTGCTAAAGAAATATTTCTTAATGACAGAAGTTGCATTCAGGACTATATTTGAGAGATGCAACAGAAAGTGCGCCCTGCTCTCCTTCACAGCTGTGATCCCCAGGACACAGGAACTCACAAAAAATGCTGGTGGTCTCCCACCCCTACACTGTTCCAGCACTCTAGATACCAGCACACAAAATGATGCTGCATGGGAGGTCTGCTCACCATAATGTGGAGACCATTGTGAAGCACTTTGCTCATTTTGCCAGAGACACAAGTGCTTTCTTTGCTAAGTTCTCCCAAGATCTTCCACCTTCCAAAAGGGCAACGTCTGTGCTTAACTTACAGACTTCTTTTTAATGAAATTTTGTGTTTTTCTGTTAAAACCATGTTTTGGGGCGTTACGGAAGTCTGTTTTTTCATCTTTTTTTTCTTGCTGACCTCAACTCTGTAGGAAATAAATTCCCATCTGCAAGTGAAACAATCTGAAGAAAGTTGCTGGCCAACAGTTTAAGCAAGGTGAAAGTTCTTTATAGTTTGAAGGTGGCAGTTCTTGCCTTTGCTGGGAAATGGCATCCTACCAAAACCAGACTGGAAACACTAATATTCAGTATTTGTAAAAACGTTAGTTGTTCAGTAGATATGTTGGACACCCAAATGATATAAATCAGTGTAACAGTGGAGACTACCAGTTAGGCTTTGCCACAGACTGGTGTTTGTAACACTCTTGAACCCCTTGAAGACATTATCTGTCTCTGTTTTGAGACCAGTAAGGGTATAAGTGGGGTTTTTAGTTCCTTTTTTTTCTGCATACAGTAATGTTATAGTATTCTGAACTAGATATAGAACTAGAAAGTCAAGATATCTCAAAGTGGTGAGAGAGAACTGTTTTCTTATTTATAAAAAGAGAATTTTAGTGTCCTGCGGACCTACTAACATTAGAAAAAATCATGACCACTGAGACTTCAGCTATTGCTTGATTGATTAGGATTTTCTGTGTTATCAATGGTCTAAATTGCATTTTCTGTGTCAGTATTTCTGCCAAATGAATTTAGTTGAGAGGTTTCTAGGCCAGCCTGGCTCTTTGTGAAGAAACATAGCACAGCATCTCTCATCTAGACTGAAATTCAGCCCAACACTGAGCTGATGCTCTATTTAAGCATTAGGAATTGAGTAACACTTGGATTCTGTACAGGATGTTTTTGTTATAAATAAAGACTAAATGTGTCTGATTTCTTGAATACAAATCAGGAACAACAAATTAGGTTTTCACACACCTTTACAATCCTTCACTTAGGTTTTTTTGATTCAGTGAAATTTTGCAGAATACTGGATGTGAGGAAAATATTTTTTTATATTTGCAAATTGCTGTCAGAGCAGAGAGTAGACAATGCCTATTATTAATGTGGACCGATTCTTCTTAAAAAAACTTCTCAGATGTTTACAGCTTTGCTAGACTTTGTTTGGACTTGAATATAAATGCCTCAGGCCGGTTTAAAAAGATGAAAAGAAATTAATATCCCTCTGAATATGTCATCCTAAAAGACTTGGCCCTTTTTTTTCCTGAAGAAAATCCCTTGTTTTTTGTCAATGTAACAAAATCTGTTACTGTTTCCTTGAACATCCTCAGCTTTCTATGCCTGGAGGAAGGAACTCGAAATCTGGCAGGATGTGTTGAGATTGTGCCTGGTTCTGCTCCCCTGAATAGCTCCTCTTGCCTGAGATTTGAGCTATTGGAAGATGGTGGTTTGAACATGCCAAGTAACTGAATCTTTATAAGCAACTTTCTTTATAAGTTAGCAGTGATAAAATTTAGCTAAGCCTGCCCTTGGTGTTGAGTTGCCAGGCCTTCCAAGCAGGGACAGCATAGCACACTCTGAGGACGGAGGGCCTTTGCGATGGTGTGTCTGTGAGGTGGAGGATTGTACAGTAAGAATGCCCCAAAACTGGTAAGTTTGATTGGAGACCCATACTGTACTTTTGTACTTCAGCAGTACCCATCACATCTGCCTCAAGCATCCCTGCACTGTGCAATATAAATACTCTTTACATCCCTGTTTTCCCTGAACAAAATATTAATGGGACCAGTTGACTAAGAACAATTTTGGTGTTAGGCAGAGAAGAAAACACACGTCAACCGACAGAAAGCAGAGCACCTTGGTGATGTTACTGGAAAGGCAAGAGATGAGAAAATACAGTTGTTTCTGGGGTTCATTGTCAGTTAAATTTTGTATGTGTTGAAGTGTCTCAAGTGGCAACTAGGTCTATACATTCAAAGTGCTTGACATTGCAACTTCAATAATTTTCTTCTAATAGTGTTTTTACTTTATATTTTGACCCCTCTGTTGAGGTCTAAATGAATGACATTCCCATGGCTTTACACAAGAGAAGCAGAGATCACACTCCAGAAGTGTTTGTTATTACAGTATTAAGGTTTTAAAAGACTCTGCCAATTATGGTGAAATAAAATTAACAGGTTTCCTTTTTTAATATGTGTGTGTGCTTCAAAGTGTATGTAAGCTTCTTTTGCCAGGGATTTAATTAATCTGGTATCTTTATACAGTGCCTTGGCTAATGTTAGCTGGTTACAGCTATGGGATATTATTGTGATGTTAATAATAAACATAATAATTATCTGAGTTCAAAAGAAAATTTCATTTTCCCTGAGTCCTACACAGCCAGGTACAGTGTGCAACTTGACTTAAATGATGTGCATGTTGCTATGTTCCATAATTACCATTCTACATGCTTGGATTGCTGAGTCTTACTGCAAGTTAAGTGAGCTAATCCTGGTTAATAAAGTTACTCAAATGCTTGACCATTGGCAAAATCAGATGCTGGGGCATTCTTTTGGATGTGAAAACACACTGCACACCATCAGCTGCATAAGAATTGATAATATCCACCAATGGTTGAAGAAGCTAGGGATTCTTGGGCAGGGCAATTTCTCACATTACTAGAGAAATGTGAGAGTTAACTGAGGAGCTAAATGCTCTTCTGTTCTGGCTGCTCAGTGTAAGGGAAGAAGAAGCATGTTTTTTGGGAGGTGCATAGCCCTCACACCCTAGTGAGTTGGTTCCACAGAGAAGAATCAGACAGGAAACTGGGGCAATTGAGTCCTATATCATGAGCCACTTAAAAGACCATCCTACACTTTTGCTGATGAGAGCGTCACACACAGGACTCATGGTTCATGTAGTTGCTGCACTATAAATGGAGTTCCTGAAATAAAGCTGAAGTAATGCAGCAATGAATCAGGCCCAGGAGCTGTGCATGTGAGTGCCGTTACCTTAGGGAAAAAAAAAAAAAAAAAAAAAAAAAAAAAAAAAAAAAAAAAAAAAAAAAAAAGAAGAAAAAAAAAAAAAAAAAAAAAAAAAAAAAAAAAAAAAAAAAAAAAAAAAAAAGACTTTCTAAGGTATTCCTGTAAATGTGAGTTACTGTTAGTCAAGAAACATAGAAATGAGCATGTATTATTGCAAAGTGAATGTCATATGATTCTGTTCCTTGCACCTTCTGCCTAAAGTGAGGATGAAGATTGATTCATTCTCTGAAGAAGCTTCTAGTTGGTTTGGTGCCTTGTGTGTCTACCTAGAAGTCTCAATTTTTGTCAGGCAAAGCTTTAATCTGTTGATAATCACAGACCTGGATAAGGACAATGCGTTTGTTTCTTTCAGGCTCAGTACCAGAGAATTTAATAAATTCTCTTTCATACAGGGATGGTAGGAAGCAGATGTGGGTTATGGCCCAAGGCAAGGAGTGCATGACAAAGCTTGAGCAGTACTAGAATACTTGGTCTGTGCACACAAAAACAAGAGTATGATGGGCAAGCTGTTGTTTGTACAGAAAAGAAAAAAACTCACCAGCCTATAAGGGCAACAGTCATGATCATCACACTGAGATGGAGCAGACAGTCAGGGTGGAGTGCACAGTCTGAGACTAGGCCAGGCAATCAGATGACCAGTTGCCTCTGAAAAGACAGTCTATTCCCTTTCTCCTTCTTTGTTTACATTTATGTGTTCTTGTTTCTTCCTTTGCTATAAGCACTTCCTTTGCTATAATCACTTGCTTCTCTGCAAAGCTCTGTGAAATGTATCAATATTTCTTCTGGTGATGTAGCCCTGATGTCGCAAACCATGAGGTCAGAAAAGCATCAGACACAGTGCAATGTTGGGAATAGGAGGATGCAATAAATGGCAATAGAAAGATGGACAGAACTGAATATTTTGGCATTAGCTTGAGCTGCGATTGGCTTAGCTGTAAAATCCAGCTATGGCCCCAATGTCTGTGCATAGAATTAATTGGAATGACAGTCTGGAGGGTGTCTGGGCAAGGAAAGTGCTTCCTGATGTCTGCTTCTGTTGGGTTAATGGAAAAAATCTTTTAGAATTAAAAAGGAATGGTACCAGAGTCCACACCTGACTCACACACTTGATTTCTTTCCTAAAGAAAAGAAACAAGCCTGCAAGATCCCCAAACCAACTTGCCAGCTGTCCAACAGGGTAACATACATGTGCACATCTTCAAGTTCCCCACAGAAGGTGGCCAGGTTTTTATTCTACAGCATCATTTTCTGTCTACTTCACATTTTGAACAGAATTTTGTGAAACAGACACCATGTTCCTATATATCTTATTCTAAAACTAAAAGCTGTCCTAATTGTCCATATACTATTATATGGTATTTTGATGGGCAGCTTTCAATACTGGCCACAAAATTTCATTTTGCAGAGTTGAAACAGAAAAGAGTGTGGATGGAGGCATTTGAATTAGGAGACAGACTCGCATTTCAGTCTGAGAAATATCTGACTAAAGACCAATTTTTTTATATTTGCACAAATACAGGATTGTTTCATGGTACAGCTACACTGGTTAGTTTAATCTGTGAAGCATTTAAACTGGCAACATTTAGCTAGTTTTGGTGCTGTTGCTAGTGCAGCAGAGAATAGTTATTTCTAATCTGAAACATGGAAAAATATATCCCAATGCCTCTTGCACCAGGGGCACTGCTCCTGTAAGTTTCAGAAAAAAGTCAGGCTTCATTTTGGTGCATTTTAGCACTGATGTTGTGCTGTCTATCAGGGGTAATTCACATGGCCATAATTAACATAAAAATGCACTTGTCATTTTCTGACCCCATGTCAAAAGAATGCTTCAAAGAAAAATAAGCTTTGTGCCATGATTATTCATTACCGCTAATTGATTTTGTTCTGATGTAATTCAAGGAAAATACATGCAAAACCTACACATTGTGAAAGAAAGCTAATATTGATGAGCCTGTGTGTTATAGTTCATGTATGGAGAAAGTTTATATTTTCATGAAGGTGATGGCAACCTGGTGTTTCTAAAATTCCTGGGAAATACCAATAAAATGGGCACTAAACAGCACTGGCTATTGCCTTTTTCCTGGAGAGGCTGGAAACTCTCCTTCTGCCGACAGCTCAGGGGAGAGCTCTAGGCTGCTACCTCTTGGGAGGAAAATGTGGGGCTGGAGAAGTCTTTTCCCATGCTTTGAAGTGTCCCTCCTCAGAGATGAGGATTATTTTTGCTACCACTGGTCTTCTGCAAACCACTTTTTCTTCACATGATGGTAGCTGTACCAGCTACTCTGGGAGCCTTCGGGTTTGAAGAAGTCCCACAAAAGAATTCTTCTGATAGCTCAGCTTGGAAGCAGAAAGCCGTATCCACTTTACTGTGCTTGGCTTAATTCAGCTGGCAATTGCGGCACCATTAAATACCTCTTGCCTTGAGAACCGAACTGTGAGGTAATTCCACTGCTGTGGTAATTGCCATCACATTCCTGAAGATGCCCCTTGCCTGTGTCAGCTGAAGTATTTCTATCCATTTCCCAAAAGTCAGGGGGGTGGCAGGGGTGCTGTGATAGAGCCCAGTAGAACCTGGCATGAGAAATAGCTGGCTTCAACGTTTCTGCTCTTCTGCTCCCACATACGGTCTTAAAATCCGTATGTGGGAGCAGCAGGCAAAAGCCTCCTCACAGCACCAGGGGAGAACAAAGTGCTGCCAGTCCTGCTGGAGCTATCAGCTTTGATACTGGCGAGGGAATAGGGGTTTATTTGTTACCCTTGACAGCAGTGAGTGGATTTAATTTTGGAATGACTCCATGTGGTGGAGTGAGGGCTGTCCTGCTCTGTGATGAATTTCAAGGCAAAATCTGTGATTTTATTTTGAATGTTTGAAGATTCTAAGTGGTTGGGCTCTAATCCCTTGAAAAACTGGAGCCTCTCCCAGACCTACGTTATATGCAAGTACCAGAGACACAAAATCCACCCTCGTACCATATCCAGGGCACATCATAGACACCATGCTCTTCTGGAGCATGTTTCCTCCTCATACGTGTGAATCTGTGCTTGTTTATCCTTCATATTGCCCAGTAAGTTCCATTCGTCCCCAGGACTCTTAAGTCAAGAGCAGAAACCTTTCAATTTCTAATGAATTTTTGCATAACTCAGTCAATTTAGTAAATCAGACAGATTTAGGAAAAAGGATGGGCCAAATGCAATGTGACATAAAAAATAAGATATTTTACTTTGTCTTACTGAATAAAGGGACTACAAATAAATTCCCAAATGAAAGACAGTCAATAAATCCTTTGTTTGCTATGATTTCACCTTTTGAATGAACGGCTCTAGTTTTCCCTCCATGTTGTTCATTCAGCTAGTTTTCAGAGCAAAAGCAGTCAATTCTGCATTATCTCAGTAGGACAGATTTAATTTTAACACTATCTGCCTGATCTCTCTTTGTCCAGTTAACATTTTCTTGACCTAGAGTTCAACCCCTTTCACAAAGTAACCTTAGGCTTTGATGGCAGTAATTCTACCTTCAGTGGGTTCTGAATACACAACTTCCAGGCCCAAAGGAGAAGATTAGCAGACTTTGCCCTAATTACTTGTTATTGTGTAGTTGTTAAAAAAGATTTTGGCTCCAGAAAATGAGGCTGTAGCCAGACAGAAGTTAGCCTGGGGTTCAGAAGTCTAGCAATCTTTGGCTCCACAGGCCTATAAAAGCAAAGTGTTGACTGAATGCAAACAGCCTGCATGGCGAGAGGCCCCTCGGAGCGGGTGACAGCAGGCCATTCGTCACGGGAGGCAGTGGGCGTCGCAGGAGTCTCTCTAATGCTTCCTCGCCGGCCTGCTGTGGATAGCTCCGTTTGATCCTTCTGCTGCTGGGAATGCCAGGCTGCGATGGCTGCAGTGAGCAGACCTTCCAGTGTACACCCTGTTCTTGGGTCTTTTTGAAAGGATGAGCCGCGTTTGACGCACAGCCAGGAAAAGTACCGCCGGTACAGCAGCTGGGTGCCTGCCACTTCCCGATCTGCTGTTTCTCTGGGTACTGGCTTTAGATCAGTGTAATGAGCACCTATCAACAATTAATGATGGTTGTGGCATGGGGGGAAGGATCCTGAGTGCCTTTAGTGAAGTGAGTAGCAGTCAGTCAACTCCTCACCTTTGAGCATTAAATATCGTGAAAGGTCAAAAGGTTTTGCATGGAATGCAAAGTTTGGAATATTTTTAATTAAACTACATCCTTTGAAATTCTTTCAAGTCAATCTTCAAACAATTCAGGTCTTAAATTAACACCCGTTAAAAGCACATTCACCTCTGGTAAGTGATGAATGCAAGCTCTGCTGGGTATCACAAAAAAGAGTTAATTTAATTTTGAGTCATTAAAATCCTCCATTTATTATTGTGTTAATTCACTGTAAAATATATTAATATTCCTTTTCCCAGAACAGCCAAACTCCTTATCCTATGTAAAGTTGGTGTGTTTGTGTCTGAATGCGTTTACTATCTGAATTTACCAATGTCTTAAATATGTGGGTTATGAGGAGAGTTTGGAATATGAGTGTTTTGATTAACCTAAAACATGCCTGCATCTTTGTTTGTTTTCTAAAATCTATTTTTATGAAATGCCTGTCTCTTAGAGAGTTACTGATTGGGGGATATTTTCATCATCCTATAAATAGAAGCTGCAGTTGACATACAAATAACTGTATTCCGTCACTAGAGTTTAAGGCCCTTTTGGAAAGTTTCACTTGCATGAAAAGATAGAACAGCTGGCTAAATCTCACAACAGACTACATAAACCAGCAAAATCAAACTTGACCCAAACATTTAAAAGACGCTAAATGCCATTAGAAGGTTGTGGCAGATTTGGTTTCCATCCTGGCTGTCATTTCCAGGTCTGTACACTTTCACTGTTATTTCTGTGACCAGCACACATGGGATTCAAAAGACTCTCTGCTAACAAAGACCTTTGATCCCTGGATTAACTCTTCTAACACTCTCCTTAAGCAACTAGGAAAATAAAATTATTACCTCATTATCTATTTTGAGAGAATATTTTAACTGGCCTCTGAGGAAAAAGGCTGGAGGGGCCACAGGAGTCTCCTGGGTGAGAGCTGATGGTGAGGGGTGGCACCTATCAGTGTGAATAGTTCAAATTCCAGCTGTAAGCCTGGAAGCAAAGTCTTACTGAGAGCTCCGGCCTCTGCCCTGGCTTTCTCAAGGGCTGTGGCTGTGCTACCGAAGCAGCTGCCCCAAGGCTAATCTCTGACCCAGACCAGGTGGTGCAAGGCAGCTCCTGTCCACATGGCTCAGAAGTAACTACTCTCTTTAGGTCAGCATGGCCAGATTTGGGGCAGTAGTTGGTCTGTGTCTCTGCTGGCCCCATACTTAATGCTTGCTTACTCTGCAAGCTAATTATTAGGCAGTTGTGATTTACTAATTCAGAGCATGTATTGCCTGCCTGTGCTGTCCCAGGACAGTGTGTAGGGAATTTGAGGACACAAGGTTTACTGGAGTAAGATCAGACAACTGTCATGGACTGAGGGAGTTAAACTTGCTGCAGTCCAAGTCCATTTTGTCTGTCTGGAGTGGAGCCTGGAGCAAGCTATTCTGTTAACTGTGTCCAGACTTCCTCTCCAAGAAACTAGTCATTTTGCTTCAGAAAGGATCCTGGGAGGGAGTAAGCATATATGCAGCATGAATGATTAGTGGATCAGATGCTGGCAGCAAACGGGGAGCTGAAGTATATGACTCTTGAGACATCTGTTGATCTTTGATAGGAGCCTGTTTCAACTATGGCAAGGATATAATTTATGCTTGAAAGTAACCCACATTCAGTACTTGATGCAGCTGACGTTTCCTTAGTTTAAGCTCAGATACTCCGTTTTCAGCAGTGGAGCCACTCAGCAAGGGCCTTTATTGGAAGCTTAGCTGCATGTCCCTTTCACTTCGAGTATGGTTGGTCCACAGGCACAGCTATATCTGTTGTCAAATTTGGCCTAATCTGGAATGAAGATAGTAATGAAAGTATAGCTTGGCTGTACTCTGAAAGTTTGCATCTTTGCCACTGGACTTTGAGCTGGTTCAGTTCTAAATATGTCCATATCCTGTTTCATGAAAAGCAGAACAAGGAAGCCCAACTTCCTATGGAGTTTCATCTGACCTTCCCATGCTAATCACACTTTCTGTCAAAAGTCTGTAAGACTTCCCCAGTTCCCTCATGTCTGCTACACATCCTCACATTAATCCGTTTCCTCTATTTCTCTATTTTTTCTTCACCTCATTTCAGGCCCCTGTCCCTTAACTATGGGCTGAGGTAGCACAGTGCTGCAGATGCTACGACCATCTGCACACTGATCAGAAAGCAGACACGTGCAAGGTGATTGTCCAGCCCCAAAGTCTTGGGGCTCTCATATTGAAACTTTTCTCTGGATCTCCTTTCTCCAATTTGTATTAGTTGCTTTCCTCTACTCACCTGTTGGCTTTTACAAGACTTGCAGGAGCTCATATTTCATTGGAAATTCTCCCTTTTTACCCAATGTGATTGTGGGCAGTTGTTGGATTTAAAGGCTGCTAGGGTAGGAGGCAAATGACAGGCAAACTGAAATACAAATGGAAAGACAGGATGACTAGAGAAGCTCAAGTTCTTCAGGAAATGACTATAAAGAAGGTGATGGTGAAATCACCTTGGATCTCTGCTGGGAGCTGGCAGATAACACAGGTGCCAAGCAGGACAAAGATGTGCCTCAAAGCTGGTTTCTGCCAGTTTTTCCTCAAAAGTGTAGTGTGACCAGGGTGAAATGGAAGTTCCTCTAAGTGTGATTTTTTTATGCCTTCTTATCAGGTTTGTGTATTCACAATGAATACACTGTGTCCAGGAGAAACCAATGCCATAACATCCCCAGTACCAACAGGCCCAGTTCAAACAGTTAAGCCAAGGGGCTTTTTGTGTAGGTAAAAATGAAGTGTTGCATGTTCTTTACCATTTTAGCCCCACTTACACCTTCAACAGTTAAGTCAGCTGAGGTGAGTTAACTGATGATAATGCATATAAAGCAAAGCCATTTAGATGCATATGGTGAAGATTTGATATCAGTTGCATGCCTCTGAAGTCAGCAGGGTCCCAAATCTGACATAGTGCATATCCAGAGGAACACCCTCCAGAGAGCTTTTGTGTTTGCACTTTTTCTGTGGACAAAGCTGACAATTTATGCTTATTTTTTGATATTGGACATTACTAATGCATTGCCTGGATCAAAATCTTTGTGCCAGAAAGGATTTTAATCCTGAGGAAGGAACAAAGTTCCTCTGAGGAGGTTAACTTAAAATCATGATAGAAAGTCCTGTTGGTAGAAAAAATGCTGTCAGTATGTGCTTACTTCTTTAACCTGAATTTTTCCTGGTGGTTAGAGTTATATGATTGTGCTTTTTCACATATATCTCATTGGAGAAAATGGCCTCAACTGGTCTCATCTGAGACCAGCAGTAGTGCTGTTCCATGATCTAAGTTCCTCATGAGACTCTCATGCTCCTAAATGTACTCTGGTAGCATAAAAGCTCTCAACAAACAGTGTTGGCCCCTTTCTTCTGAAAATCTAGAGATTTAGGAGTCCAGATTTTCTGTAATGGCTTACATTTCCTCTCTAGAAGATCTGGAGCCTGTCTCAACATTACAGATTTTAAACCCCTCTGAGAAGAAGATCCTTCTGTTCTGTCAGTGATTCCACAGTTTGGCAAGGGACCAGGACTGCAGGGACTTCAAAATGGTCACTTTGCAAAGCTCTCCTAAAAGGGATAGGCTGACTACTAGGGCCATAGAGCCATTCCTTCCCTTTCTCACAGGTCTTTATTTCTTGCTTCATAGTTAGTAGAGGTGGAGAAGAGTCTTGCCAGGTCCAGCTTAATAGATAACATACTTACCCATGTAACACCTCTTTGCAGGGGAGATATGGGTCTAATCCATTGCAGGCAAAAAAAAAAAAAAAGGACACTAGAACCACTAGGCAGTAGCAGAAAAAGTAATTTCCTTCTTCATGTAAAGAAAAAGTGTGCATTCACCCTGTCCACAGGTGAGAATCTGGGAATTTGAACCTCAAGGATATTGCAAGAATTTTCCCTGCAGATGTTTCACAGGCACAGATCAATGAAAAGGTGATTTCAAACACAACAATCATTTCGTTGTTTCTTAATTATTAACTTTAAATGACTGGCTTAGTAAGTGGGCTGTTTAGATTCCCTGTCAGAGGTGTGTAACTCTAGCAGCTGGTCCTGGACATTCAGACGTCTTAGAGACTCATGTCCCTAAAATGAACTTCAGTATAACCTTATCCTGTACTTCTAATAGGTGCTTAAGCCTGAACAGAAGACATAAGCCAAAGCTTGAGAAATGACAGTATCTCACTGGAAATACTTATTGGTGATTACTGTAGGGCAAGTAGGCAAAGCAGATAACTCAAAAACATGGTCAGATCATTCACTCTGTAAAGCAGCCTGAATCACTCATCAGAGAGCAACATGAGGTCTATAAACAACAGCTCCTTGCCACAGACAAGTTAAAATGTTGATAAAGATCTGAAACATGTAGTGCCTCAGAGGTTTCCTTCTTTAAGCTCTCTTGTGTATTTGCCTGGGTCCTCTGTTATATGGCCCCTTTTACAACAGAAACAGAATACCTTTTTTTGCACAACAGCGCAAGCCTTTATTCAGAAAGCCAAAATTAACAGGCTTCAGTGCCGGGAATCCTTCTATAGCTACATCTCTCCTATATTGTAGGAAGTATTGATAGCTTTTTGTTTGTCATTTCAGCTGCACAGGTGAGAAATTTATGTGGCTTCACTGTGTATTTCTATTCCAGGTGTGAACCTCATTGGCATTTACATGCAGGAACTGCTGGTAGCCTCAGCTGAAGTTTTCTAGGATGAAAGTGAGGGTTTATTCAATGGCTGAAATGCTATTCCAGCGCTTGGGAGATTTTGCTTCTGATCTCCTCACAGTATTTCTGTACTTTTTTTTCAGTAACTCATATTGTCTTTGGATAAAACAAAGGCAACTGTACTTCACACAACACTATGAATGGCACTTGATATAAAGGTCAGCAAAAGAGAAGACAGCTAATGAATGTAAACCTTACAAAAATTACTGCTGGTATCTGAATCCTCCTAACAACCTGTGAGATTTTTTGCTTTTACAGGTAAACCACACAAAATCCCAGAAAAACTATAGATCTGGACAGAAGTATTGGTGATACCAAGAAGAGTTTATTGAAAAAACACTATTATCACTACAGTTTCTACCATTGAAAAGCGTTTTTAATATTCATAGAAAAAATTCGTAGGTTCATCTGTTAGCAGGAATAAGTCAAGAGTATGAATTACCTGTTTATTTCCTTTGAAAATACTTGTGCATCAGTCTCCATAATGGACTACATTTAGGAAGGTAAATATGAAAAAAGAAATTTGTTCTATCTTTTCAATGCAGTTCATACTGTATGGTGCTGCAGCAAATGAGAATATTCCAGCAAAGATTACATCCATCCCACCTCTGGCTCACAGTCTGATTGCTAATCCGTTCTTGAACTTGCTATAATCAGTCATCAGCCTCAAGGGCTGGTGGTAAAACTACAGCTGGGCCCATGAATGACCTGGATTCACCTAACTACTGATCAAAATCACTCCAGGAGATTTTAAGTGAATGGTGAAATCAATGTATATAAAACTTCAGCAAGAAAGTGCAAATCTCTGCTATCTCAGATGGCCACATTATATTCTCTTCTTTAGAGACTCTTGAAGCTCCACTGCAAAAATATGGCTCCACACTGATAGGAAAAAAGTTGTTCCAGGTCATATTTTTTGTCTATGTTCACCCATGGGTGGTTTATACTTGTCTTAATCATCCTGACATTGTCTAGCTCTAACACTTCTCTCTTTCCTCTGTTTAACCCCTGAGGTGCAGCAAACACGTCACCTTACAATTCTTGTTTTGTTAGAAAGAAAAAGTCCTTTCAGTTGCTTGTCATTACTTTGTTCACTATATTTCTTTCAGCTTGCATTCGACTTTCTTGAACACAAGCAGTCAGACTATATACAGAGGAGGTTTCAAAAGTACAAAGACATTAATGGTTTCTCATCTCTCTTGGAAAAAAAAGATCTATGGGGATTGTGCTTACCTTCTTCATAGTCATATTGCATTGATGGATCATAATCATCCTGTGAGCAGCTGGTGCTTCCAGTTATTTCTCCGTCTCATTTATTTCCAAGTGGTGTGTCTAAGAAAAAAATGTCATTAGTAATTGAAATGCTTTGCAATAATAATGCTGCATTTTGGGCCATCTCTAATACTCTAGATCTCAAAGTTGTCCAGCTCTTCCTTTAAAATAGCCTGTTTCCTCACTGTAATCACAAATACATTCAAATAAGTATTGTCGCTAGCTTTCAATAGCTCATTTCTATTTCTGTGCCAATTTCTCTGGTGACAGTATTGAAGAAGATAGGCACTTTTAGAAGGGCCTGACTGATCTTTTAGAAACTCCTTTGTTAGTCATCCTCTAGCCAGAAGTTCCCCTTTCAACACTAGCTGTTATCTCTTTGTTGAATTAATAATTTCCCAGTGACACTCCTCCAATAATTTACCCACCTTTCATTCATCCTGAAAGACAGTTATCAAGTAAAGATATCTGAGTAGACTGGCATGGTAAACACATGCTGTGCCTTACTTGATTTCTACCTTTTTTCCCCATATATGTAGCAATATTTC
This sequence comes from Sinosuthora webbiana, assembly GCA_013397395.1. Classification (NCBI taxonomy): domain Eukaryota; kingdom Metazoa; phylum Chordata; class Aves; order Passeriformes; family Sylviidae; genus Sinosuthora; species Sinosuthora webbiana. The sequence continues at coordinate 733,723 of VXBN01016568.1, read as the reverse complement.
TTCAAAATACTATTCAGATACTATTGCTGATTCAACTGAAAACATGAGAAGTTCTGGTATTTGGTTCTAGACAAAGGTGGGTTATCCAGATACCAGAATCTGCTTAACTTCCTACCCTGGGAGGCAGTACAAAAGAGTGAGATAATCTTTTCCTTGCACTGGCTTCCCCACATCTACTCTATTTGGGCGACTTTATTTTATGATCTATGTAAATGTCATCTTTAAAGGAGAGTACTCTCTTCAGGTATAATAATTAAACACTTTGCTAAAGATCTCAGAATATGACACCATGTTTTCTTTCTGCTCTGATACAGTGTGTCTCAGTGACACTTATTTTAGGTACTTATCATTAAGAATTTATGGGGTGTTATTTTCAAGAGCCCTAATGGCATTGAATAAATGAGATATTTGTCTAGATATTGATGCTCACATTAGCACTCATAATGCATCCTATTGCATTGCCCGATGGCACTATGAATTACAGGAAACAAATCTTCACTTTCTGGATGGCTTCAACAAAATAGTTGTAAAATCCATCCCAGAAGAACTTCACACATAACTAAACAATGATCTTCTAATTGATCTTTAGGGATCACTTTATTTCCCACTGAAATTAATGTAAAGGTCTCCATCTATTTTGGTGAGTGTTGGCTCATGCCTCAAGTGAGAAAGGAGATTAGATATCAGAAATATTCATAGAAATTAATAACAACTAAAACTAATTTTAAAATACTATTAGAAATGCTAGTGCTAAAACCACCATGTATCCCACCTTGCTTTAGCAGTACTGTGTTTTATCAAAATGATCTCATCACCTGGAGAGAAATTGGTTTAACTTAAGAAAGGTCTTGCTATGAAACTTCTAGTTTCCTTGTTTAGTAATTGCAAAGTGGATGTTTTGAGAATCAAATGAGCAGAAATTCAACACCGCAAATATTATCCACTGGCTAAATGTCGTGTGTAAGCAAGGATGATGATTCTTTCTTCACCATCACATCAGGACTTTTGGCTGCTACAGTACAAATTGAGGTGCCAAATCTCTATGGCAGGAGTCTGCAATATGTTTAACTTCTGGGTTTTGTCACAAAGAGAGATTTGTACCACTCACTCACCAGAAAGTTAAACAATCTAATCAGAAGTTTGTAGAGCTGTCCAGTTTGCATAAGCCCACAGAAATTTAAAATAAACATTACGTATGTGGAAAGGAGCAGGAAGTAGAATATCCTTTAAAAGCCAGCTGTCTGTTTACTGCCCAGCTTGTAATGAAGCTGTTTGTGTTTAACTTGGATGTCACTTGTATTCTCAACTACTCAGTATTGTAGATATGTGAAATAGCCATTAACATGAAGGTGGTGTTTAGTGCCTTCAGTGTTTCTGTTTAGACACATCTCTATTTGTGGCCATTCTCTCCTTGAAATAATTGAGATAAAATGCCATTATAGATCAGCTACTATAAAGTTTGGAAAGGCATGAAGATCAAGTATCAGTTGTTCTGGCTAGGTGAACTTGCAGAGGCAAATGTGTGATAATCAAAAGAAAGTGCAAATATTTTATTTCAGAGGAATCAAATTATGAAGACAAAAATAAAGATTGTTTTACCTTGCTTATACTCCTTATAAATTATAAAAGTTATTCATGCATCCCACATTGGAGATCTCACCTGGATTTGTCACTTACACAAGAGCATGCATGCCAATGAAGTCCCACATCCCTTGTAGGATGTATTGCTTTGGGGAGGCTGTGTGTTGTTATCAAGTGTATTTACCCTCAGTGTGTAACTCCTGACTCAGAGAGCTGGTTTTACAACTTTGCTGAGAACATATGGGGAGTGCCTGGGTGTGGGATTAACCTTCTGTCAAGAAAACAACCAAAACAAAATTTATAGCAAGGAGTGTTCACACAGGTGTCCTGTGTGAATGAATATCCTGTATGGGCTGGAGGCCAGTTAAGTCCTAGGCTTGTTATTTCCTAAGGTGATATGTTTCAGTGTGTGCATTTGTTTGTTTTGCATTTCTACAAACAGAAAGTGGAAGTCCAACCTTGTTGACCTAATTTGATATGTAGTTCACTAGTTCAATAGCTCTGGCCAATTAAGTTTTTCCATAGAGATATGCATATCTGCCTGGCCAAATTCCATCTGACCACCTGCTGCTGGTTTCAGCTGGCCACAGGTCAGGCTGGCAGGCTTTAAAGCAATGCTGCTGTTTCTGAGGCTATGTGGAGCTTTGATGGACCAAACAAAAAGAAGTAACATAAAGGGCTGTAATGGCCTCAATGGCACATGCCACAAGTCTTCTGTGCATCCTAACAATACTGATGAAGGCTGTGGCATCAACATCCACACTCTGCAAGAGGGGAGAGTGGCTAGGTTAATCAGGATTCAGTGAACACTTGCTCATTTAGCTTACCACAAAGCTATATCCAGTTTCTTGGGTCAGAACGCATGCTACAGTGGCTATCCATAGGGAGCTGCACGCTGTGTGGTTACACAGCTTCCTGGGAAAATGCTTGGTAACCAAATGTCTGTCAGGCTTTCCAGGTTAGGCTCTTCCAGGAGGGACACTTGACCTTTTCAGCAGGCCAGCATGTCCATGTACCAATGGTATTTGAAGAGGAGGTGAAGGGGCACAGTGGCGCAAAAGCAGAGCCACAGGACTCAGGGTTTTTCTTTCTACCATGTTAAGAAGGAAGAATTGAAGGTGTGAGAGCAAGGAAGATATGACAGTTAGGCTGAAGCCACTGCTTTTCTATTTTGCCTCAGAAAGAGGACAGTGCAGCACATACCAAGTGGCCCCACCATCTGATTGCTGGGCATGGCAAGGACAAAACTTCAGCCCATAATATCCCTGATGCAGCAGGGACTCATGCAGAATGCCCTCAAAGTCAGACAGAATTTGCAGGCTGACATTTTACGTAAACCATTCTCAATATCAGATGGAAACTCAGGCTGAAATCTGTGGCAGTTAAGCTGTTTGAGGTTCAGGGCTGTGGTGTCCATTGAGAGCGTGGTACGTGTACACAGCAGAGGAGTAGCTGAGTCAGCCACCTGTGCTTTATCTCTTGGGAAAAATGTGTCATGAGCCTAATTTTCACCTTTTAATTAAAAAGCCTTTTAAGGTTTCATATTTTTGACTAGTATTTCAACGGGTTTTAAAACTTGTAATAAACTCTTGGCACTATTGTGTCAATTGTATCATTTGTGTAAGAAGCTTAACCCAGTGTCAAAAACTGAATGCATTTGTTGAGTCTATTTTTACTCTTTAAACATGAAATCTAAATATGTTTCTAGACAGTCAGAAAGGTGATTATCTCTGTTCTGTCCTTCTAAGGCAATGTGCTTTCCTAATAATGTTATTTATAGCTAGAGGCTATTAAGGCGTAGCACAGACAGTCTGCCTACGTATCATGTAAAACTGCTTGCTGCAGTAATTGCACGTTTTTCTTAAGCAATGTGGCAGTAGAGAGATGGCTGAATACTATGTATGTGCTTGCTTGGCTGTTTACTTGCGTGTCCCAAAAGCTCAGTTGTGCTCCAATGTCCTGGATCTGAAGGACCTTGCCATGTTGTGCTGTGCTGTCCTGTTACAAATTTTTGTTAAAGGTTCTGATTCACAGCTTAAAGCTGCAAGTCTCTTCTGATGGGGTGAGCTGAAAAGCAAGCCCACTCTTTTGAGACATTAATGAGCTTGTAAGAAGTCTAGAAGTGTGCCACACAGGTGGCTGGAGAGTGATGCAGAACATCACTATGTGTCTTACAGCAGAGAGGTGGTGTTTGGAACCTGAGCATTGGTACCCAAATCAAATACTCTGTGGGTTCACTTGAGGTGTTTCTGGATACCTTTTGGAAATGGTTACTTCCCTCCGCCCAGGTAAAGGAAGATAAAATGGATGAGGGTTTGAGTTTAAAAAGGAGCTGGGGTTTATGGAAGAAGTTCAAATATCATATTCAGTGAAGGGAAGAAAAACTTGGAACTATAATTCAATATGTGTAGCAATTTGGAAATCAGAGCATACCCAGTTAAATGACTGGGTTTAAAACACACACACACAAAAAGGAATTTTTCCCACAACATGTTGTTTCTAGACAACACATGCATGAATAATGGAATTCATTGCCACAGGAGACTCTGAAAGCCAAATGCTTACAAGCGTTCTAAAATCAGACAAATCCTTGCAAGGAGACACTTGTCTACTAGATGGAACCTCAGGAAATCCATATGCTGGCTGTCAGAAGCAGTCTGGATACATTGGGAAAGATCACTGAATTAATTGCATATGCTTCTGCTATTCTTAAAAAACTTTTGCTATGTGTTATGGTGATTGGTAAATTGGGCTTGGTTGACTTTTGATCAGTCAAAGCACATTACTTCTTATACTACAATGTTCTGCTCTTTGCCTGCCAAAGAAACGGCTTCATCCAGACAATGTTTTTATAAGCAGCAAAGAAAAGGTAGAAAAATGGCAGACTGAAAACTGAAAGGCTGAGAGTCCCAACATAAAATAGCTTATGAAACTAGGAAATAACAGTCGTTCAAGATGATAACATGATGAGTTGTTGCTAAACAGTTAGATAGATAATGGGATATAAGTGAAGTCATCAGGAAAGTTAAAATATGGACTTTGACCAAGAGTATCCCAATAAACCAAGACCACAGCAGATAATAATGCCTAAGCAAATCTGTAACTTAATACTCTTAACAATTTTGTTCAAGGGTGAGGAAATATAGATGAAAAAGAATTATAAAAGCAACAAAATTGGCCAGGACAAGAAAAGATGTTAGAGAAGACCCATTTCAAGCAACTGGGGGAAAAAAGGATTAATAATTTGTGATGAATTTTAAAAAGCTAACAAGATTTTAAAGAAGAAAAATGGCAAAAATGAAGCCAAAGAATACTCGTTTTCCTTGTTTTTACTCCATGTTCTTGGTACCTTTGCTGAAAATTATGAACAGTGCTAAATTTGAAAGTTGATTTTCAGATTGTTGTAACCACAACTCAGGAACCAAATGTTAAAGGATAAAGGAAGGCACTGGAGCTTTTCTGGAATGACCTTAAAGATAAAAAAAATGAAAAAAAGCAATAGTACAATGAAAGCATGATCTGTGGATTAAGGTAGTGGATGTGCTCTGAGTGGACTTTCCTGAGTAGCCACAGTTGAGTTTGTAGTGTGTTTAGCCTTTGGTCCTCTGTGTGTGTGGTCTGTTTGGACTTCAGGACCACCAGTCAGCCTAAGCAGACTGTCACTTAGGATCAACACAGTGGCATAGCTGTAAACCAGGTGGTGCTAACAGAAAACAAGACTGCACAGGAATCAAAACCACATCAAGTCATTTTTATTATAGAAAAACAGGAAACATCTGAAAGAGACTATCAAAGTTCCAAAAGGTGGCAATGTCTTTGTTTGTAAAGACATTGCTAAAACATTGCAGCAATTTTCACCATAAAAGAGAAAATAAAGTAGTAGATATAGGATTTTTTTAGGAAGACGGACAGAAAAGAAAGAAATTGAGATGTTACCAGAAGCAAGCTGAATAAAAAAAACCAAAGTCGGAGGAATAAAGCTCTTGTGCCAGAAAGACTTCTTTTTGTCCCCAGGCAAAGAAACAAGTTTAAATACTTCAACCAGTCTTTCAAAAGAGGAATGTTTCAACATTCTCCAGTTAATCTTTCTCTTACCATATGAGTTGCTTTTACAGAATAATGAGGAAAATACTGACTGGAGTAACCATCCTATCCAAGAAAAGCTAAACTGGTCATACTGATCAGTTAAAGCACAGGATAAATTATGAATTATCAAATAATTATAGCTATTAAATATGAAGACACGTGAATAATTGGAGGAATTGTCAGAAAGAATTTTAAAGGAAAGCCAAGGATTTCATAATCCTGGACTTCTAAAAAGTTTTCTTTGGAGTGTGTGTGAAAAATTATGCTGCAGATTTGTCTAGAGAGCACAGGTACTTAAACTAGCTCTGTATGACTTATTTGGGGACCCCACCTGCAGCACAACTATTAGCACACTCTTGTGCATCTGAATCAGGGTTAATTAACCCAAGGGGAGCTTTGCAGTATCCTTAACACACAGTGCTGCTTCCAGTTTGGGAGCTGTGTTGTTTAGCCCGCTCTGAACATCTCTGACACTGCAATTAAGGTAATGACCCTCTAAAGGTAGAAATGAAAAATGTTCAAATTGTGTGAAGAAGTGTTTGGGTAATTTCTATTAAAGGACTTCATGTAGAAGATATCCCAAAGACATCTAAAAGATGAACTCTTTAAGAGTTGAAAAGGTATGATTATGGGCCATTTTTAGCAGAATATGTTCTTCCCACAGCACAAGAATTTGTCCCATTTTTTTCGGGGGAAGACATGTTGAAGTTTATGCAAAGGAAATTAATCACTGACATGGCATGGACAGGGATTTTTTTGGTGTTCTTAGAAGACACTTCTGTAGTCTTGTCAGTTCTAGATTCAGGTTTAGGAATTTTTTCAGACTAGGATGAATACAGGCATTTTTCCAACTAAGTTAGCTCAAGATAAAAATTTGATTTTTAAACCTGAGACCTTACTGCTTTTCTTGCGCTGACCATTTGTTGGACTTCTGCTTCATCATTGAGTTGTTCAGATTATTCTGAGGTAGAGTCAGTCAGGCTTCAGAAAATTGCTGGAGTGGCATTCATAGAGTAGAGATGGATAAATGGGCTCTGCATTTGAAACAGGCAGAGACGTTTTATAGGAGGTACCAAGACAGTGGGTGGATGGATGGATGGATGGATGGATGGATGGACGGAAGGAAGGAAGGAAGGAAGGAAGGAAGGAAGGAATGGCAGGACTGGGTAGACTAGCTGAAAAAATTGAGAGAAAAACAGTAGCTGTGTAGTGGTCTTGTGGAGTCTGAGTTACTGATCAAAATCACGTTTGAGCTGTTTGTTTCTGCCATTTCAGCTTGGAAGAACTGAAAATTTGGAGAGCAAAACTGTACCTGGAGTAGGTGATGTGGCTTAATTTTTAGTAACTGCTCTGTTCATGACCAGTATGCATGGGTATATGTGGGGGAGGTGGAGGCTGTATTTTACCTCCGTGTGATTCATCTTTTATAGCTGTGACTTCATCTCTTAAATCATTCCTCCAACTTTACTAAATAGATATAAACTTTCATGGGTTTAAAGATGAGGAGGCTGACTTCTATCTGTGGCAACAGAGAAGATTCAGTAGACTGCTCCAAAAGCAATACAGAAAAACCAACCTCTTAAGAAAGAGTAGGGAAAGAAGGTCTGTATTCTCTAGGGAAAATTAAAAGGATGAGAGGCTGATGTGTCCAAATCAAGAGTAAGAGAGACATTGCAAGGCTTTTGAGAGTCATGTTGAAGGGAAGTGAGTGAGTGAAGTTATCCTGCTACGATTATGTTTCTTTAAACAAAAATTTTAAAAATACGTACTATAAATATAATGTTCTCTGGAGAGAGGAAACTAGTATCTGCCCATAGTTCTCAATAGAAAATGAAAAAAATCTGTGAACGTAAAAACATAGTTGGTGAAAAAAAGCCACCCTAGATCAGGCTTGCTGACATATCACAAAATATATCTACCCTCTAGATCTCAATAATAACATGTAAGTAGCTGTGTGAGGGAGATAAAGTCCCAAACCAAGCTTGGGACAATGGCAACATCAGCAAGTTGTAGTAATGCATTAAGTTGTGGCTTAAGGAACTATCATGACATATTTCCATGAGCCAATAACGAAACCAATTTTGGGTTTTGTGCTGAAGCAATAGCTATAAACCTACAAATAGATGGCTTAGGGTTACTTGCTGGAAAGCTGCACACCACGATACATAAGCTGGGGAAATGGCAGGTGTTACTTTTCAGTGTGTGTCATCATTTGGAGCTTGTCTGATGCTAGTTTCCTGGCATCTCATATCTTGGAATTCCTACAACAAAATATTTGTCCTCAGATATCACTAAACTGATTATTTCTCATCACATCATACAGCAGAGAAGAAAAATGGAATCTCAGGTTTTACTTCTCTTTTTGTTTCCATGGGCTCAGCTTTCTAATTCTGTGAGGAATCAAGATCTGCTGCCTTCATTAACTTCAGTCTTGGAAAGAACTTCTCTATCAGCTTTTACAAGTCATTGAAGTAATTTGGAAAAAAAAGGAATAGAAAAGAAAACAAACACAAGACTGGGAATAAATCACACACTACTATTCCAAGTAAACAGGAAGTTGTGGGCTGAGACTGGATAGGAAATATAATTTAATAAATTGTCCTAGAGGGAATTTTGTGAAGATGCAATATGGTTTTTAAAGACAGATTTTTGGATTTTTTTTTTTGTTTGCTAGCACAGTTTGTTGCATATACTCTTGTGTGTCTTGCTTGTCAGCATCTGTGGCAATAAGGTAACTGTGTTAATTAAAAAAAAAAAAACCAAACCAACAACAAAAAAATATGTTCAGACATTTTCATCTGAAATATTTTCCTACCCAACTACTTGTTAAAGTAACTCTTAGCAATTTCACATTATTTGACTGTTTCTAAGGGTGACTTTCATACATGCAGAAGTTATTTTTCCTCATGACAGACTAAACCTGTGGCAAGTCTTACATTTAAGAAAGCAAATTTTAGTGTTCAGTTGTGCAATGAGGTGCTGTAGCCTCTGGTCTATAGCAGCCACAGAAAGAACTGCTCAGGGCTAAGGAAAGGACTTTTTCGTTGAATGGCAGGGCCATGTGAACACAATAAGGTCAGGCTCCATCTGCACCATTTGCTACAGAATTTCCTTCCTTCCTGCACTGTGCATCTGCTGGGAGCTGCTATTTGCCAGCTGCCAGTTCCCACTGTCCCCCTTCTGCCAAAAACCAGCTGAGGTAGGTGGGATGTATTGGAAAACTGAGCTCTGGGAAAGAGCAGGCTCTGGGCAGTGAGCCAGACATAACAGAGATCAGGGAGAGGTGAATGAAAAGGTGTGTGGTTTGGTGTGCACCAGAGAGGCCAAGCTTCGCTTTTGCAAGGGATGTCTTGACTGAGAATAGAGCACAGGAAACAGAAGGATTTGTGAGGAAGGATTTAGAGATGGGAACAAAGAGTAGTTAGAACAATGGCGCTAAGTAAATTTTGAATTTTACAAATATATTTACAATATATTTCTGTCCACTGCTTCAGTTCAGTTACAAGAATAAATGCTAGACATTGTTTGAAAAAAAATTTTATGCTGCATTGCCACTTCTGTTTATTTGGCAGCTGGAAGAGTTCTGCATAAGAAAAGTCCAAAACATATCCTTAAAAACGGACACAGTGGCCACAAATATGGTGGCTAGTGAGTGTGCTAAATGCTATTGTTTCTTTTACTGTAAATTTTATAAACAGAATATTAAATCTAAAATTTAAGTACCTTTTGAGACTAGTAAATATTTCTGAAAGTAGTAATTCTGAAAACAGAATTCTGCCTGTTTGTGCTTCCTAAAGTAGACTTTATCACTTTCAGAGTTATTTGGTTTTGACTAAAGAACAAGAAGCAGTGGCCCAAAGGTTAATTTATCTGCAAGTGGCATTGAAAACTTAGAGCAAAACCAGCTCTTCATTTAAAATGTTGATTTCTTCCCATCAAAATGTGCATTATAAATTAGCATCAACCCACCTCAGCAAAACTCACTTAATGGAAGATTTGTCTTATTGCCCAGAGGCTTACCCCCCTTCTCATGGCATTCCAGATATCCAAAGATTTATTGGTGTTGCTCGAAGGAGCTGCTCCTTTTTGGGCATTCTTTACTCACAACCTAGTCTAGTTGTCAAAACCATCCTACCGTCAAGGAGGGAGTCTTTGAATCCAGTGCTAATAAATATATCCAATGCATCTAACATTAAAACTTAGAAGTCTTGCATTTCAAGAGACAGATAGCATCAGTACCTCTCAAAGCCCTAGAAAATGTGACACACTTTTATCTTATCTTGTCTTTGTGCCATCACCTGAGCCAGCAGATGTTCAGTTCCTTCTGGGCAGGAGAGGAAGAACCAGCTAAAATGTGTGCAGCAGCTGGTTATGCTCATGCCTCCACCCTGGAGGACCTGAGCTGCTGCTGACAGCTGCACTTTATGTTTTGCAATCCTCTCTTCCCTGAGTCATCTTGCAAAGCTCAGTGGAGGCCACAACCACAATTTGAGCAAAATTAATTCACACACATACGTCAGGTGGATATTTAAAAGTCCTGTTTTGGGACCTACTAGTCTGCAGAGGTTTGAATGAAAATGCATGCATAGCTAGCGTTCTTGAAAGTGCAGGTTGTATTTCTCAGGCATATGTGAATGTACAGGAACGTTAAACTTACTGCATCCAATGCAAACAATAGAGTGTCTTAAGTTTAAAAACAACAAAAAAAAGCCATTAAAATGTTGCTTAGAAGAGGATTTGATGGTCCATGTGTATTCCTTCACATTGTGGTTGCCACCACCAGATCAGGTCAGCCATGACTGTTTAGTTAACTCTTGAAAACCACCAGGGGTGAAGGGCCCACATTCCTGTGGGCAGCCTTTCTCAAGTACTTCACCGCCCTTCTTGCAAAGAAGATTTTCCTTCAAGTCAGTCTCAGTTTGTATCCATTACTTCTGATACTTCCAGGGAAAATAATTAGATGTGAAGTAGAACTTATAAAACCTTTTGTGCTCCAGGTTGATAGGAATCTGTACCTTAACATAATTAACCCTACCAAGCTGGATACTGAATTTTGCCTGAGCATGTGTTTGTGGGCACAAATCAGGCATCAGCCCTCCTGCCAGCTGCTCCATAAATGACTGAAATAATTGTAGATGCTCTAACTGTGTATGTGCTACTCTCACCACCTGGGCTTTTGAAAAAACAGGTTTGAAAGTGTGAACATGGGATATCTGTTTCCTTCAAAATTGCAATTTTTCCTGACTTCAGTTTATTGTGCCAAATACAGCAGGAAGCAAATGTCAATAAAAGGGTTTTAACTGGATGTAGACACTGCTGAGGTATACAAATATGTATTAGATGTAGTCATGGTAACTAGAACAATATATTAAACACACTTAATATGCAAGTTTTATAAACTGAGTAAGTATTCCACCACTCCAAAATTAGAAACTTTTGACTATTCCAAGTTCTGAGCTTGCTGTTCAAAACTGGTGTCAAATACTTTAATAAACCCGTAAAATTCAAAGAAGAGTTAAAACTAGTTGCAGGGTTACTTAAATTCAAGAATTAATTTGAAGTTCAGAGAGTGGGAACTATTTCATTCTTAATCAGAAAATGATAACCTGAGTTAAAACATCACAGGCAAGTTATAAAAATAATTCCAGGATCAGATAATCTAGAATTTATAAACTTTCTCTTCCTTCAAGACAGAAATTTCTCTCTGTTGGCAGCAAGACTTAAATTTGTTAGTTTATTGATTGGTGCATTCATATTTCAATTGACATCAACACTTGCTGTGAAAATTGCCTGAAAGATGCAGAGTTGAGTTTTTGTCCCTGAACTTACACAAACAGACTGTACAAATCTTTACGTGTTCAAGAATCTCTCCCGTGTGACAAATAGCAGCACCATTCTAGTGATGGGGCTTTAATTAAGTCTCTTTTGTGTGATCAGTATAACCTGCTCTGCCTGACATGAGAATCTTCTGTCATCTACTTTTGCCTCTGGTCATCATTAGGAGAATGAAAGTCACAAAATCAGTCAGAGCAAACAAAAAGGAAAAGGTAAAAGTACTTTCCAGATGCTTAAAGTAATTTCCCACTTAGGAACATGAAAACTCCTCTGGTTTCTCACTGAATTTTATTTTGCCCAGGGTCACATATGAATGCTGACCTGTTGTTATTAGGTACTTAAGTCAAATTGACAGGTTTGTCACTTATCACAGAAGAACAGTAGCAAAAACATTTTGTCTAAGAGGAAAATCTCCATCCAGGTCATAGAATCATAGAATGTTAAAGGTTGGAGGGGACATTAAAGATTATCTACTCAGAGTCCCCTTGCCATGGGCAGAGATACCTTCCACTAGACCAAGTTGCTCAAGGCCTTATCCAACCTGGCTTTAAACACTGCCAGGATTGGGTTATTCACAACCTCCCTGGGCTAACTGTTCCATTATCTTAGCACCCTCACAGTAAAGAATTTTTTCCAGATATGTAGCCTAAATTTCCCCTCTTTCTGTTTGTATCCATTACTGCTTGTCCCATCACTACAGTTCCTGATGAGAGCCCCTCTCAGGCTTCCCTGTAGGCTCCCTTCAGACACCAGGAGGTTGCCATGAGACCTCCACTCAACCTTCTCTTCTCCAGGCTGAACAGCCCTGACTTCCTCACCCTGTCATCACAGGGGAGGTGCTCCAGCCCTCTGATCACCTTCGTGGCCCTCCTCTGGACTCCGACAGTTTCATGCCCTTTGTATGTTGCAGAGAACATAGGAAGCAACAGAACTGCACACAGAGCTGCCAGTGGGAATGTGTCTCCCCTCATGAGGAGGGTGGCTTATGGTTTCACAAAAGCATTTCAGGTCATAACAAAAGCCTTTCCCAATCAATTCAGGAAATAATCTAGTCCTTCAAATCGTGGTAAAATATTACCACAGGTTAGTGTATAGCACCTACCATGTCTGCTATGCTTCACTAATCTACAATGCAGAAACTAAATGACCCTGAGGGAGCTCCTCTGGGGCGAGCATTGCTCAGCATATTGGTCAGTATGATGCTCACTAACTCACCCCTGGGCTACTTCAGACAACACTGCCTTCTATAAAATGACTTTTTCTCCTCAGGTCTCTGTTTAACTCCTGTGTGGCAACCTAGCCTACTCTCGGACTCTTCTAGGCACAGGGAAAAGAGGTGTAAGATTTTAGGAGCAAACCTTAAAGCAAATTTATCACTGTTGTTCTCAGTGGCCTGGAAGAAAAATGAAGACAAGTATTGAATGCTCATGAAAGTGTAAAATTGGAAAACAAGATTTAGACCAAGGAAAAAGATTGCAGAAAGTTTATTAATTATTACAAAAAGAAGCTGAAACACTGCATTTTTGATAGCAACCACCTTGAATGGAGGTTTGAATAGCTTGGTCCAGCAGCCGTTAGAATGATGCCATCAGCCAGCATTACTGGTCTCCTATAACACTGACAAATAAAGAATTGCTTAACAGCTTCATTAGGTAAGAAATGCCCAATCCTCTGCAAAAATGAGGGTAAGATATAAGCAGGACAATCTGTGATTAGTGTCACTGTATTTGCACTAGATAGTGTGAACAATTTTTAATAACAATAAAACCACCCTGTTACAGCTATTGTTTAAACGTGCTGAATATTTTTGATAAATCATTTCAAATGAAAAGTAAAGTAGAAAATTGTAAGTACAGCTTTTGGTGACATGGTGTAACCACAACTTCTCATAAGCTTGAAATACTGAGTGTTCCCATGGATTTCAGACTACAAGGTTTCTGATGTTTACTCTGAATGTTTGAGAAAATGTGTATGATTCAGGGCTGCCTCAAGATAGACATGCTTGCATGCCATCCTGTAAAAGCTGTGGCTAACTCTCTGCACAGAGAGGTACGGTTCTAGATAGAAAGATATTTTTTTATATCTGGGCAGAGACATAGATAAGTGTACATATTTATAAGATTAAAGGATTACAGTGGCTGCATTACTCAAATATATTGCAGATATAAATGGGAAATCATCATTGGAACAAGACAAATGTAGTGTGTAAGTCATCCCTTGAAACATGTTACAGGAGTCTACCTTCTCCTACTCCATATTTAAAAAACGCCCAGACCCTTAAATGTGAAATTTCTTGCAGATCTAGATAATGCAAAATGACGCCCTTATTGTCCATTTCTGGTCGTGTTGAATCACCAGATGCAGTTGTGGACATGGTATATATTTCCCAATATCATAATGGACATAAAAAGCAAAGTCTTTTCCATATTCTTGATTCTGCCAAAAGCCAAATGTCTTTGACTTTCCACTTTGTACAATCATTCTCCACAAGCCAATCATAAAAAACTCGAGTTATGATTTCAGTCACCTTCATTTGATAGTATTTGTGGTGTACAGTGGAAAATAAGATTGAATGGCTCTATACAGTTTGCTAAATCATTCAGTATTACAGTCCGTGTCATTCTGATTTCTTATAAAAAATTTGCATTTTCAAATGCAAAACAACATTGTGTTTGGGGGCTATCTGTATGTGAAAGTAAATAACAGTCCCAAAGGGCATATATATTTATGACTGGAAGAAAGTAGTGTCTTGAGCATGTGTGATTCACTCTGTATGTTTATTCATCTATCTGTTTCATACATCCATAAAAATGTATGAAAGAAACTGCTCCATGTTTTCTAATGGTAAAGTATAAAATGATGCACATAGGAAATTTTAAACTGAGTCTCCTTTTATGTTAATCTAGGAAGAAATTAAACCCCTGCAATAATATTTTATAAACTGGAACAATTTTGTGTATTTTTAGCCTTATTTGGAAATGATAAAGATATGTTCTTAGTTTCTTGCCTTCAAATTTTATGACAACCTATTTAAATTTATTCAAATACTCCCAAGACCCCAGTAGTACTTATTAGATGCAAAACAATGATCCAGATTCAGTAGTCACCCCATGACAGGTTAGAATGTAGACAGAAGTTAATTAAACCTCAAATTGCTGTCCAATTGCGTGCCAATTGTCAGGAGGTCAAGTGATTTGGTTTAACATTTAAAATTACAGGGCAAATCCCTTGGATTTTGAACTCTGAAGGTATTTTGGTACCCTCATGGCTGCCTCCAGCAACCTTGGCAGAGGCACCCCTACATCCACATAATTCCCCAGGCATCTGGACCATGCAGCCTTGCAGATATCTCCCCAGCAGAGCCTTGACTGGACTTCCTGTAAACCATATGTGCACAGCTGTTCTTGCGTTTCCAGCAAAATTTTGGGGGTCTAGAGGAGAAGAAGGAGGTGAGAAGAGTAGTGAGGTTTCAGCTGAGGCAGAGTAGAAGATATTGGCATCCCAACTTCCCACTTTCTAGGTCAGAGCCTGCAGGATGAGTGATCTCCTTTGCACATTCCTGCAGAGAGATACACAAATAGAGTAAATTTTTTCCCCAGCTCTTGTTGTGGTTTAGGAATGGTATTCCCCAATTTGGTGCTCCCACTGAGACTCCCCAAACCATGTGCCACTCACTCTCTCCCCCTTTCCCTGGATGGAGAGGCGAAATGGAGGCAGGAAAGGTAAAGATCAAGGGTTGAGATAAGACCAGCTTACTGGAAACAGCAATGAGATAAGAAAATGAACAGTAAGAGCAACAGTACCTAATGGCAGAGGATCACATGGAACATCCCTAATGGTAGGCAATACCAGACCTGGAAAAGAGCACTTCCCCAGAAAAGACGTGAGGTGGTATAGAATAACATCCAGGTCCTCTCCATGTCCCCTCCTGGCTACTGCAAAAATAAACTCTGTCCTGGCCAGAACCAGGACAGTTTTTGAAAAGAGAACTGTAGGAGAAAAAATGGGGGCTCCAGATTCTAATTGCTTGCTGTTAGATCTGAAGTAGGATCTCAGCTTCTGAAAAGGGGAGGAGTTCAGACACTTTTCTGTGCAGTTTCTAAGTGGTTTTATTTATGTCACTGCCTCATCAGAACTGAGATTCATACTAATGAGTGTCAGTTGCTTAGGAGAGATAATCCTGGGTTTGGGATTTCCCTCTGGGAACCAGGCATGTAAAACACAGCACAGGCATTGCAATACCTGACTTAATGTTCCTTGGCACTTAATGAATTGCATCCTCTATACATTTAGCCAAGGTTCTTTACAAAATTTGTATAAATACAAGTATAAAAGATTTGGCTGCTGTCTGCCCTGCCCCATTTCTTTTGTTTACTTGTAAATGGGCAGGAATCCTCACATGCAGGATGCTGTAAAATAATAACAATCCAAATATTTTTACCTGAATTAGAATAATCTTTGTAACTGTGGTGTAATTCTTGGAGTTACTCTGCTATTTCTGTGGAACAAAAGTGATACACATGACTTTTGTAACCTGTTTCAAGGACACTATGGAATCCACATTTCAGTATTTCCAAGAAACTGTTCAGAGATGGCCTTAGTCTGATAATTTTACTGATGTCACTTTGCAAATTAAGTGGTGAAATGACTGAAATCAGTTTGCCTTACTTCGTTAAAACCTTTGAAAACCATATGAACAAGGGGAAGAAATGACATAATTCAGAATCAACAGAAGTAGGGTTAGCCCTCCAAATGCTGTGTTTACCCCTTCACCTGGGAAAGACATTTGTTCTTTGCCAGCTGAAATTTGAAATTTGTCAAGTAAACCATACATTATCCTTGTTCCAACCAAGCATGTGACAGATACACCAGAGCTTCAAGCACAAGGGGAGAACAATGCAAAAACTATTAGATAATAATTCTTATGGTTACTAGAATAATATAGTTGTTATGAGCACTAGAAGCCATTAGTCTTAGTAGCAAAGCACTAAAAGCTGAAATCCATCTTTGTTTTCCTTTCCTAAGGCACTAAAAGAAATGAACTCAGATCTCTACAGGCCCCACAGAGACATGTTACATTTTTATTTCCTCTGTCTCCTTCAGATATAACAATGGGTCCCTGAAGGCTGTTCTTCTTGTCTAGTTAAGGCTAATGGCTTGTTCTTGATGATATTAAAACCTGCTTCTTACACGGTTTCATCAGGTTAGATGGGTGACTGACAGGTCACCAGAGCAGAGTGGAAAAAGAACCTCCCCCTGCTGCCTGCCTCACCTGTAAATCGGAAAGCTAAACTCTGTCAGCTGGATACCAGGGAGCAAAAATGCAGCCTTGCCACCTGACCTCTGACCTTGATGCTCTCTTCTTCTCCATGGTCAAAGGAGAGGAGGAACTTTAGAGACCTCTGCAGGCAAGTGAGACAAGGCCCTTGAGGTGGGAAAGACAACTGAAAGAACAACAGGGGACCGTGAGACCAGCACTTACTGCAGAGGAACAAACGGGGTGGCCATTTACCTTTGTGTGGCTTTCAGCCACTCTCAAGGAATATGAGAAAAGATTTTGATTTTTCCAATGACTTCCATCGATGTTAAAACTTTAATGGAGAGGACCAGTAAGAATTCTCCATAACCTTGACAGCATTCTTCCAAGAACTGTTAAAAGTATGTTCTTCCACCTGCTTTTTCCTAGAATGGGGCTGAGAAAAAAGCAGTCATTCACACATACTTTGTTGGATAAAATTTTCTTCCATCTTGATCCCTAAAGATTATCCTGTCACAGACATCTCTGTTACCTAGCAACTAGATAAAGCCAAGAAAAATACCTAAATATCAATTCCTTAGGAGTAATATAAACACTAATACATTAAGCTTTAAACTCTTAGGGATTCTTTCTTTTATTACTAATAAAACTTCCATGCTTTTCCTAACATAATAAAGAAATTTTCTTCTTAATTAACTCTGATGCTATTGATCCATGTCTATTTTTGAAGCAGACCGTGTTCACTTCAAATGTTTTGTTGGCACACTGTACATCTTTCAAGTCAGCCACTAAACATCAAAATTACTTCGGTGACATCTGGAGTGTTGAAAGTAAACAAGATAATTCCTTGGCTAGAAGTGCCTGAAAGAAAGCCCCATCTTTGAACAATCCCAGATATTGTGGGAACTTGAAAACCTGATCTGTAACTCGCATTTTGCCTCTGGCCTTCCTCCTTCCTCCTTTGTAAAGGACAATGCTATTCTGAGAAACTGAGGAACAGAAGTGGCATCACAGATCCTTTTCACTGTCTTCATTCATAAAGCCATTCTACACAGTTAACACAGTTTCTGTTCTAGCTGCTCCAGGAGTAACCACATATGAGAAAAGATTACTCATTAAAATGGTGATAGGAGCCAAGCCTCTATCAGACTCCATGAAAAAGAGGCAGTCCCTTGGGGACTGCAAAGGCACCAGCAGAACTTGTAGAAGGCTTCACAGTGATAAATAATAAATTCCCACAGGACAATCATGACCCGATTCAGTTAGCTTGCAGACAGAGCTTGTGAATAACAGATTTACACAGATGGAATTAAAACCAGAATTTGACAAAAAACTCTTCTGTACTTGTGTTCATAGAATAATTTAGGCTGGAAAACACCCTTTAGATCATGAAGTCCAACCATTAACCTAACACTGACAAGTTGACATGTCCACCATGAAACCATATCCCTAAGCACCATGTCTTACACATTTTTTAGAGACCTCCAGAGATAGTCTCTTCCTTGGGCAGCTTGTTCCAGTGTTAAACAATGCTTTCAGTGAAGAAATTTTTCTTAATATCCAATCTGAAGGATTCTTGAGGCATCTTGAAGCCTTTTTATCTTGTCCTGCCATTTATAAATATGAAGAAAGTTGCTAAGGCATCCCTGATCTGGACAGGCGTTTTTTCTCAGTTTGGTTGGTAAATCCTCTAAAAGTCTGGTTTTGTTTGATCAGATCAGTTCATTGGTCTCATGGAGCACAACTTCTGGGTCATGCCAAAATGATTAAGACCTGGCACTGCTCAGAGTCTTAAGTGTCAGGCCTTAGTTCTTGCATTTGCAAAATAGTTGGGAGCACTTGCAGAAAGGGGATTTCCACGGGTATTGCATGATATAGATGTATGAAAGCTGATTTTTCTATCCCCACATTCCCTTTTCCAACAGATCTTAGTTTGGGGGAGGTAGCAGAAATGTTCCAAGGACTAGGTTCATTACCTTCAGCTTTGGCTCAGTGCAGTGTTAGGACAGCCACTTGTAACATTCTCCCTGCAATTTGTCCAGGCCCTGCCTAGGTAACATGGATTCCTCACTTCAGTCTTGCTCTTGGACCTCTCTTGCCCATCTACTGGGTAGAATCGATAATGTCTGAATAGCATCTCCTTGGAGGGTGAGGAAATTTGCAAGGCCTAGGTCTAAATCTTCTGCCTCTGTCACAAATAGATGCTCTCTCTGCCCTATCACATCAAAGTTGGTACAACCATGCATTGATTCCCCAGGTTATTTGTATTTTTCACAGACCGTCTGCATTAATGATAAATAATGAACTTTAGTGGTATTTCATCTCTCTGGTTCATTTTCAAATATGCTGCCAGTAAAGATTTCTGGTTTAATCAGGTTTGGTACAGAGCCACTGACTTGACTTTACTGGCTTCCTCATTAGACTCATCTAGCCTATTCCAAATATCTCCATCTCAGTTGGTATCATACATATCTGTGCAGATTTTTATGAGGTCTAGATTGTTATCCTGTAATTGAGTTTCTTGGTGTTTTCTTGCTTGCTTTATATCCTGTGGCATTAATTTTTTTTTTTTTTTTTTTGAGATAAACTTTTTTCCCAGACTTGATGCCAGCCTTTATTTTTACCTTTAATTCTCAATCCTTTGTTGAAAATTCACTCTTCCCTTTTTGAATTTCTTCTTTTAACCTTTCAGCTTGTTAGTTTCCAGTTTTCCATATTGCAGCTGGCAGCCAGCACATCCCTTCCTCTCCTCTGTTTTTATTTTACACATACCACTCCAATTACTGAATTCATTCACTAAGACTTTCAGATTGTGGCTTATTGCCCTTAGTCACTCCATATCTCATTTATGATCTTGCCAACCATTTTCCATAAACCCATTTTGCAATAGATACCATTTATCAGGGGAATCAGTCAGCATTCTAAGCCAAGGATCCTGCTCACTATGCCAATTAATTCTGTCACCCAATTCTATAGGGACAGGCAGATTCTTTCGGGCTCCTTGATAGAACAATGGCATAAAAAGTTGTTGTTAGAATCAAAACGGTGACCTGGACTCTCTGTGAATTGGGCCCTTTTACAAAACACAGGTAATCAATAAACTGTTTGGCTATAAGTAGAGCCATATGTTTAATCCCTTTGAAATGAAACATTATTTGCAACAACTTATTTAATTGTTATCTTCTTATTGTTCTAGATTTTGTTTATATTCTTATATTATTTAATTGCTTGGGACATATTGATCTAGTAGCATTTGCATGGAAAAGAAAAAGCAGTTCTCCACAAACCCCTTAATACCTTCCCTGTGTAACTCTCTTCTGTTATTTTTTGATTGGTACATTTGGTTTACCTGATAATTTAACTGGGAAATTCGAGATTTAATTAGTTTTGATGTGATGGCAGAGAAAATAGGATTTGGTGGTTGGGGATAATGTTTTCAGTTCTTTATTCTAAACATTTTTCAAGGGAACATCTTCTGGGAGTTGAAGTTAAGTCCTACAGTTTTGAAACTACTTTCTCACTTAGTGAAGGGAAGGCGGGTTTCCTGCAGAATATAGCTCAGGGCAAAATCCACATTTTTTTCCCCACATGTATGTAGGAAGTTATGAATCAGCAAGCCTAAATCCAGAATGCCTTCTTAAGGCTGGCTGTTTCTCATCCTTATGAGTCAGTAGCACCTTTTCCATCCAGCTTGACTGTCTCTCCTCTTACTCTTCTGGAAAATAGAAATAATGTGAAAAAAAAAAAAAATGGAATTCATATGATTTAATTCAAAACCCCCACAATACTCCCACACAAAGATTGTCCTTGCCAGTTTTGACATACAATCACACAAGATAAAACTCTGAATAAGGCAAAGACTTGCATACTGTTTTTAGAATGGAATTGCCGGCTATTTTTGAGATGTCTGATATTGCTACAAGAGTTTCATGTTGGCTTTCTCTCGCAGCGTACTTGTGTCATTCCTTTAGCTCCACAATAGGAATTTGCCCATTCTCGGATTTGGAAACTGTGACAGAGGAGACAGGCTTGAGCAGGATACAGAGAGGGAGGCTTGAATAAACTGGTAAAATGATAAAGACACTTCCACATGTACTGTAATTGCAGAGGTGAGTCACATCTACACAGAAGTGTTTGCTGCCCAAGTCAATGATGTGCTAGTATGATAGTATGGGCCATGATGAGAGATAGTATCTATAATGCCCATTGCAACCTGGTCAGTGTCCCTTCAGATGCCATTATCCCATGGAACTTGATGAAATGGATGTGGAATGGGAGCCTCTGGAATAAACAGAGTAAATGGTACCAGGCTTTCAGGGTATGAAGTACGTACTAGGGTATGAAGTATGTAGTTTTCTCTGAAAACTAGCTTTGATAGGGATGAAACTTTTGCTTAAGAACTGAGTTTCTGTGACAACAGGGGAAAGATGACCTTTTAGGCTTTGGAGCAGAGGACAAGCCTGTTGACAAAGGCCTTTTTGTCCTCTGATTTCCAGTCTAAATCCCATTCCTGCTGCTCCTTTCTGCTCTTTCTCTCTCCAAGCTGCATATAACTCCATCTCCTTACTTCTAGGTCTCTTTTTAAACTTCCTCCTCATTCAGTCTTAGGCTTCACTCTTGTTCTTCTGTCCTGTGTTCAAACAGTCCAAATTTCCCTTTATCTCTCTCTGTCCTGATGTTGTGGCTGCTATCCTCTTGCCAATTCCTTCAGTGAATTGTGTTTTGTGTTTTTGAAAACTGTCTATTAAAATAGAAAATGCTCATCATTCTTCAAATTTGGAGACATGGCAAGTTCCACCTGAGTCACATTTGCGTTAGATACACAGTGACAACTGGAGAGTCTTGAAACTTCACCTCTGGGCTATTTCAGTCCAGCCACTTGAAGTCATGTTTGACTGTGCAGTTCTCAGCTCTATTCAAGAGATCTGGAGAGGAACAATCTAAAACTGAGTAATTTCAAATTGACCTGTGCTCCTGAAACATCATGAGCAGACTCTACAGCTCTGATCTTAAAAATAGGTATGGAAACACTCAGGGTGTAGATCATACAGTGATGCATGTGTTTGCACGAAAGGAACCTCTGAAGAACCTGTAATCTTTTTAGGCTGCAGAATCTTTTTCCCCCCTCTGTCCAGGCTTAGCACATGTTGGCACATGCATGAGAAAGAGTATAAGGAGAGTAGTGGGACAAATCAGGGTCTGCCAGCACCTGTGCTATTAGCTTTACATTTTAGGGGCATGGATGACTCCTCTGAGAGCCAAGTCTCAGCACAGAAAATGTCAAAATGGAAATCTGCCCCATAAAAGATGTAAATCTAAACACTTCTCCAAATGTTTAGACTCTGAGGAAAAATATTTATATTGAAGACACCATAGAGAAGTTTTAGTCCAAGGCAGCTCTTGTCATTCACCCCATAATTGTTAGCAGTAAGGATTTGCTTACATCTCCTTAGAGGGAAAAGGCCTGTTGTATGTATGAGGTAATTAGGACTGAGTTAATGAAGTTGGGCATTACTCTTTCTTTTGTGAACTGGTAAATTCACTTTGGACCAAATATGCTTTCTTTGCCTAGGAAGAGATCACAATGTCCTGCGAGCTGTCAGGGAAATAAAATGAGATCCTGTGATATTAGTATGGATGTCACAGTTCTCTTCTAGAGGATAAAAAATATTATTAATACTCATAGATAAGCTAGCCTGCCATAAACCAAAACAACTAAACACTGTCTTCCTCTCTTAGAAAAATAGTATTCAAAAATGGCTGCAGCCATGTTCAAGAACGATTGCTCAGTGAGTCATTCATCACCGTAAAAAATGAATTTAGCTTACCAAGAAAATGTTTGTTTCCTGCTATAACAAGAATTCAGTATATCAGCGAGGAAATTGAATCATCTCACTTGGGTGTAATAAACAGCTGATTTATATTGAAATCATAACCAAGTACCTTGAGAAACTAAAAGTGTTGTTTAAGGTGAGCAAGTGAAACCATTAACTCCTGAATGAAAAATGGATTTGATTTAACCAAAATCAAACACAAATAAACACAAGAAAAATTTGCAAAGTAACAGTATAGGTAATACATGGGGTGATGAGCTAAAAAAACAGACTAGAAAAAACAGACCCATGAGGAACTTTCAGAAGCAGAACATAAACTCTGTATTATAACCAGTTTTTCTGTAATTGGATGATACTTAAATGAACAGGATTTATCCAAGTCATGTTAAGGTAACAGGGATCAAAGCTGACCAAAGAGAAAAAAAGCAATCCTCAGAGAAAATGCAGGGGGATAAAAATATATAGGAATACAGAATATCATTAATCTATTGTCATAAATCTTAAAGCACTTGTTCTTCACATTTGTAACCTAAGCACTGAATGAAAAAAATTAAAGACAACAACAAAAAACCAAACCAACCAAACACAAAACCAACCAACCAGAACGCCAAACCAAACCCAAAAATAGAAGGCAAAAGAAAAAGCTAAAAGGGAAAATATGGGGGACTGGAATCCCAATGACTGATATAATTTTCTTTTCTTGTGAGCTTCGTAAGCTTGACAGTAAACAGTAAAAGCAGAAAAAGGACTGCATATGTGAACACTGGTGGCAGATAGAAAGAGCAATTATTGAAATCAAATAAAGTCAGGATGCAGCATCAGGTGAAAGTACCTGAAGTGAAAGAGACAGAAATGACTTTTTTTTACAGTAACTGTGAGCTTCCTCAGGTCATAGAAATGATCTTAAGGGTAATATTATAATAGACAAGTATTGTTGCCTTAAAACCCCCTGCTGTTACCTCCCTTTTTACCAGAAGAGAGGTGGTGCTCAGATGCGGTAGTGCTGTATTACACAATAAATGTCTGCTTCAGGATGACACAAACAGTAGGCAAAAGCAAGCCAGAAAGAGGGTAACTGAGGGATTTGGCAGTAATGGTGAGTCTGTGGGATGCTTTATGATCTCTTGGTAGCAACTCATAAAACACAGTTGTGTGCTTTTGGATTTTTAACTGGCTGAGCCCCACGTAGCACATCAAAGCATGTAATACTGTACTAACGTGAATAGTATCAACTGTGTGTTCAAGGAAAAAGAGGGAGTTAGATGCCAAATGAGTGGTGAGGATTTCTGATATGGAAGAAATGGAGACCAGGGCTCTGCTTTTCGATCTGTATCTGTGGAATTGGTTAATTTAAAGCCTTGTTTTTTCTAAACTGACTAGAAAAAATACCTTTATCACCCCTACCTGCCCATCACTGCAGACCCTCTTGAGGTGTTTGGATGGGGACTTCATGGCTTGGGGGATCCATTTCTTCTTCCTTTGATGTTTCAGACTTGGCCCAGATACTCCTTTTACTTTGCCCTATGCAATGTCCCAGCTCTGTGGGTTGTGAGCAATCTGACAGCCCACCCAGCAAGCATCCTTGCTGTAAGTCGAAATCTGGAGGGACTGGAAAGAGAAATACAGAGGCAGAATTGGAAACATAGAGATAAGAATAGATCATCACAAGTAAGACTGTTTAGGAGAGGCAGTAATTTTGGACTTGCAGAGGAATTAATAGAATGGAAAAAAGTTGGGCAATGTGCAAATGAGTAAGAACAAAGGGCCAGTTTTTGGTGTTTGCATGAAAACTATCTCAAACATCATTGTTCTCCTGTTATATCACCTCTTAAGAGAGACCAAGAATCTTTCCATGCTCTCTTACAGCAAGATCTGTAAAATCTTAGTTAACAGAAGTGTTCCAGACAACAGAGTGACTAATATCCCCACACCACCTCAAATCTGTCTCCTACTAAGTTCCTCTCTTTGAAAAGAGTTCTCATCCCACTGCACAGCAAAGCTCGCCCACGTCTGTGATGCTTTCCCGGAACAACAAAAACAGTAACAAAGAAAGACAAACTGATCAGAGCCTAACTTAGCTGCGTAATCAGTTGTTCTGTAAGCACAGGGGTAAGTCTGAATCACTCACTTAAAAAATTAACCCCCTGCCCTTCAATATTAGCCAGTGACTATCAACACAACACTGAGACCAATAATGCTCTTCTCAAGGAGAGATAGCTTTTCATTAAGTTGAAGTTACATCACAGTCCAATCAGCATTAGGAAATCTTATTTAATCGCAAAACATCATGGTTGGTTTAATTTTTACCTTAGCATTTCCTTTCTGATCGATCTTACTTCAGCAGTGGTCCATGTCCAGCAGTACCCAGGCTATTGCACAGCTGTGTCTCTGGCTTCTCCCAAAGACTTGTCTGGGCAGCATAAGACGTAACAAATTGGATGACAGCATTATTTGGAGAAGGCATGGAGAAGTGTTCATTGTGGAACAGACACACATGAATGGGAACATTTTGTTTAAGTCTCTTTATACTTGAAAAAAGTAATACCACTTGGCTTGCCACATGGAAGACATTATGTTTTCCACAAGAAAGGCTTTTTCATCTTGAATATTAGGTGTGGCAGTGGAGGACAGGATATGAAGACATTGGTCATTGCAGAAGACACTGAAATCTGTACTTTATCACATCTATTCCTGGCCACCAGTGTGTTAGTGACTAGTGAAATAGGGGCATAAGAAGCAATTTTGCCTAGAGATTCTGGGGAAAATCGATTGGAAGATGTGAAGGTTTTTGTAATATTGAACAACAAATGCTGCTGGTTAATTATCTGCTTGTGTAGGCCAAATGGTTTGCTTTGGTTTTTTGAACAGATTAGAAGGTTCTTTTTAAAAAGAGATGTGGATTTTTTTCCACTACTGCTGTATTACAGGTAGCGTGATGCACCTATCACTGTGATAGTACCTAATGGCAAATCCTGAACTGACTTTGAACACCAGAAGGAGAACATGAATGATGGCAGAGTTTACCTGTCCAATGAAGGCAGTTTGTATCCACAGGCTGTTTCACCCTGAGGAAGTGGCTATATCAACCTGCTCTATGCTATGCTGTATCACGTGCATTCATTGGCTTCACCACAACTACCTCAGAGGTTTGTGTCTGACATGAACTACACAGTCCATAGGTGCTGAGGATGCCCCAGCTACAGCAGGACAAATGAAGCTGAAATGATGGTGAAGGTTAAGAAAGTTGAGAGTCAGTGTTGGGTGCTTACACAGGCCATTCAGTGCCAAAATCCATGCTTTAAAATGTAGACCACTGAGAAAACACAAAAATATGACTATTTGCAGCAGTAATGTGATCTCCAGGAATGATATCTCTGGGTGTAGTTTCCTACAACGAAAATATCCAGTTATGCTATAAAAAATAGTGTCATTTCAGACAGTAATGAAAATAAATTAAGAAATGCTGAGCCCTGCTTTTAAGCAGTCATTCATACATCTTAATAGTGTATGCATAACCTTACAAAACCTGAAAAGCTAAGCTGCTGCCAGGTAATTGGATTTGGAAGGCAGTCAGCATAGGTATGACTAAAAATGCCCATTGTTACTGGCGTGTAGTCAAATTTTCCTTGAGTTATGGACACAGAGTCGGGTGCTTTTAGTTCTGACGTGTTCTACTAGGGTGTATTTTACAGCAACATTATATAAAACCAGTTGTAAGGTGACCTAAAAATACGTGACACTCTGGTTGACTTAATACAACCTGAAAAAATACCCTAAATTCTTGGGATTATTAAGTAATGGTGGAACTTGAAAGAAGCTGGTACACTTCACATTTTAATTCCAATTTAATAGCTGTGTTTTTTGGTCGTGACCAAATTCCTTGGTGACCAATTTCAACCCAATACAAAATGCATTACAATCTTGTTGGAGATAAAATGGGAACGCTATGTTTGTCTCCATGTCCCATCTTTGCTATATATATATATATGTATATATTTATATATACTTCCAGAAAACTTCACTTTTACTGGAAGGAGGACAAATTTAAGGTTCTGCCTTCCTTCATTGGGCTTTTTCCAACAAACCCTACAGAATTTAAAGTGGCAATTTTATCTAGATACTGTCAGTTTTTTCCTTGGGAGAACACAGAACTGGAAGGGACCTCATGGCTTGTCTCTTCCAGCCTCCTTCCTATTTTCAGTTTCCCTCCTGCCTCATATGCTGGAAGGCTTTGTTGCTCTGGATGGTTGTGGCAAGTAAATTCCAAATGGCCCCATGGTGTAGAAAGTTGCACAACACTTGAGATCTTGGAGAAGGTTGCTTTATTCTCTGTGGACCTTCATCAAAATGGGTGGAGGCATAGATTTTACCGGCAGCTTCTGTGCATATTTGGTAGGACAGGAGCACTGAAATTGAAAACTCATGTTTCTTTTACATCCTGTTGAGGAGGCTTCCTGATGTCTGCTTCTGCTGTGCCAAAAATGAGGGTCAGTGGGAGTAGCAGCTGTTTACTCTCAGCTCTTCCTTCCTTCTTGGGAGCAGTGACTACAGAAATAATATTTTTTTGTCTTTATTGACTTTATGGCTAAGCGTAGCTTGATGCAATGATGCAAACCTGGAGTTCATTCATCATTTTGCTACATTTTTTTTCTAAACTACTGAGCAAATCAATTGGCAATATCTAAAATGGATTTGGTCAGTCTTTAAATGCAGACAAATTTGGGAAAAGAGCTGCCACCTGGGTGGATTTGCCACAGTTTTGCCACATTATTTTAAATCCAAGCCACTTGGAGCTTAGAGCCACTGTTAAAAGAATAAAGGGAAGGAATAGAGACAAGAAAAGGCAGTTGGTGCCTCAAAAGTAGGTGCACCAGTTTCAGGTATTTAGAACTATATACATGGCCAGGAAAGATGTTTCTTCTCAGATCACTTTGTCTAGTTGACAGGGTTGAATAACATATTTAGACTCATAGAATAGTAGACTGATTTGGGTAGCAAAGGACCTTAAAGATAACCTAATTCCAACCACCCTGCCATGGACAGGGACACCTTTCACCAGACTAGGTTGCTTAGACTTCCATCCAACCTGGCCTTGAACACTTCCAGGGACTGGGCACCCACAACTTCTCTGGGCAACTTGTTGCAGTGTCTCACCACCTTTACACTAAAGAATTTCTTTCTAAGAGTTAATCTAAAATTACTCTTTCAGTTTGAAGCCATTCCCCCTTGTATAATCACTACATACCCTTGTAAAAAGTCCCTCTCCATCTTTCTTGTAGGCTCCCTTCAGGTCCTGGAAGGCTGCAATTAGGTCAGTCTGAAACCTCTTTTTCAAGCAGAAAAATCCTAATTCTCTCAGCCTTTCCTCATAAGAAAGGTTTTCCATCCCTCTGACCAACTCCATGGCACACCTCAGGACTCTCTCCAGCAGGTCCATGTCCTTCCTGTGCTGGGACCCCAGAGCTGGATGCAGCACTGCAGGTGGGTCTCACCAGGGCAGAGCAGAGGGGCAGAATCCCACCACTTGTCACTGATATTCATCAGAACTGTGAACCACTGATCACTAACCTCTGGATGCAACCACCCAACCTTCCATTAGATAATTTATAAGGCAGATATGCTACAAAGAAAAGCAAGGTTCCTGCTTGATCTGGAGAAAGAACTCTGGTTCCAGATAGGTTTACAGGTCAGATCCTGAATGTGATAATCTTATGAGTAGAACAGGAACTAAATGCCACCACGAGTTTCATCACTCCTTGCCTAAATCCTACCTGCAGCTGTTGCAAACCTAGAATGCTCAGAAGAACGCTGTCTTCTCCTTCATCCTGCCAAGATGGGTACAAAATATGTACAAGACTGTAATTTCTTCTCTCTCTTCCAAGTCACCAGAAGGCCCCTTAAAAGCAACAGAAATCTGGTGCAAACAAGTAGCACAAACATCCTTCTAAACACTGTCTGCTCACAGACTCAGGATGCAAGCACTAAATTTCCAGGGGTCATGAGGTTGTTATTTCTTTGTGTATTTTTTATTTTGATTGCTCTCTTAAATTTAGAAATGCTTAATGAAATTCTGGAGCCTGACAGTACCTTAATGGAAATTTAATGAAGAAGAGGACAAGCTATCTCAACCTTAGAATCTGCCAGGAGGACTGCACTGCCTGATGATCTTCTGGCTGTCTATAAATGTCTCATATTTCTTTTCATTGATCTACATGGTCTTTTTTTTTTTGGCTTGACTTTCCCTCTGGATTTTTTTTTTTAACTTCAATTATATTTAAAAAAATTTCTCTATTGTTTTAAGCTTCCCATTCTCTTCTTTGAAAGTGAGTCTAGTTTTGATATTCTATTTCTCAGGGATCCCTTGTGAGGGAACAGATCACAAATTCAAGCTTGTAGAGGTACTGTTCCAACTATAATCTACCATGATATGATAATGGTTGTGAATAGCCATCTTCAAGCTTCTGTTATAGCTCAGAGGAAAGTGCTAACTGGCTTCTGGCCATTCAGAAAGTTAAATTAGTGCAGTGGATGCAGACACCAGTGTTTTGACCATAGCAGATTAGTAAGAATCTTTAACCCTGTGGCACTGCAGTGACTAACTCACCTTCAGGTTAAATTCCAGTCACCTTCAAGTCATAAATCTCTCAAGTCTCTTCAATGGCTACTTGTGTTTCATCCTCAGTGTTTCATTCACTGACACTGATTTATCTGTTTTCCTAAAAGTGAAGGTCAGGAGAGCCAAAGACAAGCCATGCCTTAGCTGTGAATCTCAGAACTGGAAAGACAATTAAGCTTGCACACATTTATAACTTGTATGAGGCTCCTTCCATTTTGTGGGCTTCTCTAAAACTACAAGCTCTGAAAATTTTCACAACTGGCCCTAAAGCATATAGGTTTTTCCCTCTCTCTATTTTTTTTTTTTTAATAAGACCTAAAAAAGAGAAAAGAGTGCAGCTACTGTCCATATTTCTATAACCAAAACCAGCTTCGAAACCCCTTATCTCCATCAGTAAATATTTTATAAGTATCCCACGCAATATATCCACAGTTATATATGTTCATGGCAGTTAATGGCTTCCTGTTTTGTAGGAGTTACTTACAGGCTTCAGGACAACCCCCTCCCGCATTCTGCAGATACTAATATTTTTAATGCATTTGGGCAATAATTCTATTTCTGTAAAATCCTCAAAGGAAATGAGAGTCCACAAACCTGTTTTAAAACAACATGAGGGATAAACTTAAGCCCACAGGAGCTAGAAAGTTGTGTGGTAAGTTGTTCAAAAACCTAGGCTGACAATGTATAGTTAAAGTGCTGAGACATTGCACTAGAATGGGACTAAATAATGGGACTCTTAACCTTTATAATTCTACAGGAATTCATCTGATCTCTTCATCGTTATATTCTGGTTGTCAGATAGTTCATATACTGATCATTATTCTTAACATTAAAAATCACTGACCAGCACTGTTTACCATCTTTGTGAAATTCAAGACTCTGGATCAAGGGTTAATTAAAAATGGATAGAATACATATTTTCATTCTAGAGATTAGAAATTTGTATTTCTGGAGTCATAGTAAGCAAAATATTAAATAGATAATTAAAGCATTTTATTTCTTGTGTACTACATTCTTTTGGATCCTGTATAACTACCTGACATCATTAACATTTTTAAATAATACATTTAGCATCTTATGGCAGTCTGATACTTTGACTCATATTAGATCAGTTTCCACAGCACTCTGATTATAGATTCTGTTGGGTCCAGATTGTGCCTCATGCCAAACCTGTCTCATGCCTGTCCTGTGTTTACGTAGATCTCTGCTGCCAGTGATTTTCTGCTCTATGCTGGAAGCCCCAAAATTTCACCACTGACTGGATGAGAAGCCAATAGCAAACAAACTCCTAATTTAGCACTCCTCTAACAGCTTGTAGGTTAGCAGTCTGTACCAAATTTACATGATCTTTTCTTGATTTGAGTAACTGTGGGTTAAGATGTAATTTATTTTCATATAAAGTTTTAGACTTTGTTTAGCCTGGAGGTTTAATATTTACTAGCCATCAGACAACGTACAGAATTGGACTGAGAATGAACTAAGAGTCCAGGTTCCACCTGCAGAGTGCTTATATCAGAGTTACAGTCACATCCCAGCTGGCTTCTTTCACATATTGACCCCACATAGTTCAGATTCCATGCTGCACGCAGCGCTGTCAGCCAGTGACCCTCTAGTTCTGTTCAAGGACTATGCTGGGAATGAAGTATGCTAAATAGAATATTTTGGTGTTGGAATATCTGAATTTCAGGTGCATAGCCTTAAACTATACAAATTATGATGATGCATGGAGACAGTGTGGTGTCCCAGAGGATGACTCAGAACATCTATCCAACTGGGCTGCCTAGAGTTTGGGACATAAGCACAGGGACTTTGGTACCTCACAAAATGCTTCAGGAGCCTTTCTAGGTACCAGCTATACTACACCACTGTTAAAGAAGTTTAAAATGAGAGGTTTTTTCTTTCCAAATAAATGATAAGATTTGAGTTTATTGATGACTTATTCAAGTAAGATAATTTCCATTATTAACTATGTCTGTCTTTGTACATTAAATCTGTCCTTAGTGTAAACATATACTGCCTAATTATACACTGCCCTCAGCGGCAGAGAATTTGTTGTTAGACTGCAAATGGAGTTCACATGGTATTCAGGAATTCATGAGATGATAACTTCCTGGAAATTATATTTACACAAAAAACCAAAAACTCAGAGTGAGGAAATTCAGAGATAAGATTGCAAGACTGTCCAAGGAGCAGTTCTAACTAGGAAACAAAAAACCTCTAGCTCAGTCCTGGGAGAGACCTTCTTTGTACTTGAAGCACTCTATCTGGAAGTGAAACCAGGGACATTTGCCCTACTACTTTATGAACTCATTTACAGTTTTCCAGATGCTTCCCACATCTATGGGACATATAGAGCTAAGCAGTCATAATTGCTCTTTAAAGCCTGAAACTAGGGCAGATTAACTTGATTAGATGGTCATTAAGGACAGACAAGAACTGTAAGTTCCTTCTGTCTCATGAATCCACCCACAGAGAGTAGACCAGAGAGAATTTGGCAGCTAATATTCAATCGTTCAAGCCCTACCATTTTGGGAGAAAGAAGGACTGGGCTAGTTTGATTTGCATTTTAATTTTCTTGGAGTGGAAAAACAAATAAAAAAATCAAAGAAAAAGTACATGGTTTAATATAGAATAATGAAAAACATCTGTAAGTAGTTCTGCTTTATTAGTCCTTTCAAGGGCATGTATCTGGTTAATTTAGTATGGCAGCCTCAATTAAACAGCTCCTAGTAGCATGTTGTGGCTAATTGCTTACTGTTTACCAGAGCCTTTTTTTTTCCTTTGAAAGAGGATCCTTCCTTTCTCCAAAACATGCCTGTTTTAGATTGAAGTTAGTACTTTGAGTCTGATTATTTAAATTTAAGATGCCCAAAGCAATAAAAAAAGAAAGTCAAATAAATTAATTTACACTTCTTGCCATCTGTTTAGCAGGTGAGGAAAGAATATATGCTATTTTCTTAGTTTATTAGGGAATTATAGCATGCTATAGATTTAAAGTGTGCTATAACAAAGTCAGCACTCATTATCAGTAGCTCTTAGAACTTATGTGCAGTATAACAAAAAGAAATTTGTCCATCTGGAGCATTCACAATAGACTTTGGGGTTTCTATACTTCATTACTTAAGGAAAAAGTCTCTATTTTTGGTCATTTCCTTCTGCTCCCCTGAAACAACCAATTTATGTTGCATACTTAGTGTGTTTAGTTCAACAACAATGAATATCTTATATCCATTTCAATTAAAAAAAAAATCCAGATGATTTATGGAAAATGAAAAATAATTTTTAAAAAATTATATGAAAATTCTCCTATAGCCCTTTGCATTCAGTGGGAGAATTTTAAGCCTTCAATGTAAATCCCAGAGTCTGACGCTGGAGTCTAGCACACCCAAATTGTTTCAACATTTCCAAGAGCTGTCCCACATCTGTAGGGAAAACCTTACTTTTCAACCCTGCCAACCCATTGAGATCACTGAAAGCAGGAGGAGTTGCTTCAATTTGGGCATTCTTGAATATTTAACTACTTCACTGAAATACCTGAAGAAAGCCAAAAGAAAACTTGAGACAAAATCTCAAAAATATAATTTTTCCCAGGTTAGGTTATAAGAAAGTAGCAGTCTCACCTCACAACCCTTCCCACTACCACAAGTACATTCCTGCTCTCTGCACTGCCAGCATTTCTGGAAAACGTGTTTTCAGTTGCTTTCCGCAACCATGGTTGAGCCCAGGCAGGATGTACGTAGTTCCTAACTGAGTTGTCATAGCTATTCTGAACACACCAAATTTCTAGAAAATTCTGATCTTTGGAGAATGGAAACCGTGCTTCTAGATGTGACAGAGAGCTGGTTCTCTGGTTCACAGCCCAAGGGCAACACCTCTACAAATCCCATAAAACAAAAAGTTCTGTTTACAGGCTTGTCAGTTCTTCTAATTCAGATTTATTTATATTTAAAGAAATTTCAAGAGCACAGTTTGGAAAAAAATTCCAGTGTTGCATTCTGAAAAAAATCAAACCCAAGAGGTATAGTTGTTGGACATTTCCCCTGTTTTCCTCTGCTTAAAATGTTTTGAAGAACATCAGACAGATTTACAGCTTGTTTCTTTCAACTTGAAAATGCATTTTTCAAGAAGAAAAATTTTGCCTGTGAAATTTTGCCTATTTCTCATATGTACATGGACTGCCAGTGGCCTGAAAGATCCCTCCAGCACAGTTTAAAATATTTCTTTGCCTCATAATGAAGAAATTTACCAGTGTCAGGGCACTGGTTGCCACTGGTTTTCCTCTAGGCATAAACAGTTGTTTAGAGCAGCACCTCGGAACAACAATTTGGCTGCAGTGCTTGTGACTAATCCATGTTCTGTAGATGCCAGAACATTGGAAAGCCATTAGTACTGCTGGGGAATGGCAATTTCCAGAGGCAGCAGTTACTGCTCCTATTCTTGCAAAAGAACCAGCAAATATGATTTTCCAGGGTTTTCCCCAGATCCACTATGTCGCCAACCAGTTTCCTCAACAGGATGTGATCCATTGTGATGGGGCAGCAAAAATTGTTTTTCTTACACTGCCTTGTCCTTTTTTTATTTGCATTCCTCAGATTACAAGGAGTGTGAAGGTGTGGTGCCTAAGTCAGATGAGGGCATGGACATCTTGACTAGAGTTTAGGAGGAAACTCACCTTTATTACTTGAAAACCCCTCAATTCTGATAGGACTGTATGGTGGATCTTCCTTTCCAAAACAGGAAAACTATGACAGTTTCCTTCCAAGTACAAAGGAGGTTCAAACCTGCATTTCCTCTCCTCTTGGAGGCAGGCAAAGCCTGTGTGTATTCAAGGGGCCACTGCAAGAATGCTGGCAGTGTTTGTGTTTGACCATTAAGGCATCACACAGTGCATTACAGAAACTGTCTGTGCAGGTGGTAGAGGGGCCTGACTCATGTGGACACAAAGAGAGCAAGTGAATGCCCCTACAACTTGCTGCAGACTCAAGTTCCCTCCTGTACAAAAAGAGCCACATTTGCAGCACAGGAAGATCCAGGACCTGGGTCAGAGGAGTGATAGACACTTCATCGAGCTGAAGTCTTGTTGTCCAGTCACTTGAAGATATCAATCCATGCATGGCTATTTCAGCAACTTTAGGCAGTCTGAGCTGGGGCAGCCAAAAACAGTCACTAACTTCTCCAAGATTGTCATGCATTCTACAAATATAAGTCCTGTTAAATCTTGAGCAAGATACATTCATATCTTTAACCTATCTGTAGCTTCACTTGCGTGATGAAAAGAATTCAGAATGAAACACAAATAATGTTTAAGAAAGCCACAAAACACCGGAAGGGAGATGTTGACAAAGAACATTGAGATGTGCTTACAAAAGCTTTCTTTGCTACCTGATTGTGGCCATGGAAACTCACTGATGCAAAACCCTGTGATGCTGCAGTCTGCTCTTTCAAGCCATTCTTATTTGATCTACTTTGCGGATAATCTGAAAGACTCTTCAGTTTATTGGAAAAACAATGCGGGGGTGGGGAACGGCAGGAACAGCAGGGTAACAAAGCATGAAGTACTTACTGTCTTTTTTTGCCTCAGTCTTTAATAGTAAGACTGGTTGTTCTTTGGGTACCCAGCCCTCTGATCTGGAAGAGAATGAAGCTCTGCAGTGCAAGGGGAAGTGGTCAATTAGTTCAGTTGGTTAGAGCATGGTGCTAATAATGCTAAGGTTGTGGGGTTCAATCCTCATGTGGCCCCCTCACTTAAGCTTTGTGATCCTTGTGAGTCCTTTCCAACTCAGAATATTCTGTGATTCTGTGACTTTCTATACTTATACACACACACGTGTCTATGGGGGTGGATGGGACCCACCTCAAGGGTACTGAGCTGAGGGAAGTGTTCACTGAGCCAGTTGGCATAATTTGTAAGCAAGCATGGCAGACTGGGGATGCCCCAGTTGACTGGAATCTAACAAATGTGTTACACATCTTCAAGAAGGGCTGGAAGTATTATTCAGGCAACTATAGGCCTTTTAGTCTGACTTCAGTGCTGGAGAAGCTCATGAAGCAGATCTTCCTGAGTGCCATCATACAGCATGTGCAGAATGATCAGACAACCAGGACCAGTCAGCATGGGTGTATGAAAGGCAAGTCCTTCCTGACACACTTGATATCCTTCTATGACAAGGTGGATGAGGTCTGTGGATGTCATCTTTCTGGAATTCAGTAAAGCCTTTGACATTGTTTCCCAAAGCATTCTCGGGGAGAAACTGCTTGTGGCTTGGACAAATGCCCTCTCCTCTGGGTGAAAAATAGGTTGGATGGCTGAGCCTGGAGGGTGGTGGTGAATGGAGGGAAATCCAGCTGGTGACCAGTCACCAGTTGTGTTCCCCAGGGCTCACTATTGGGGTCAGCCTTGTTTAATACTTTTATCGCTGACCTGGAGGAGGGGATTGAAGGCATCCTTGGTAAGCAGATGACACCAAGTTGGAGGGGTGGACAGCTCTGTAGAAGGATATGGAACAGCCAGACTGATGGACTGAGGCCAATTGCATGACTTTCAATAAAATAAAGTGACAGGTCCTGCAGCTGGGTCACAGCTACCCAAAAAGAGCTAGTAGAGCAAGAGTCTGGAGAAAGAGTGGCTGGAAAGTTGCTTGGACAAGAAGGACCTGGGTGTGCTGGCTGAACATGAGCCAGTGTTTGCCCAGGTGGATAAGGAGGACAATGTCATCCTGGCCTGTATCAGGACAAAGGAAGGGATCATCCCTCTGTACTCTGTTGAAGTTGCATCTCAAATACTGTATTCAGTTTTGTGCCCCTTCCAGTAGGGGTGCTGGACCATGGAGCTAGTAGGCAATGGAGCTTGTGAAGGATCTGGAACACAAGTGTCATAAGAAGCAGCTGGAGGAGCTGGGGTTGTTTAACCTGGAGAAAAGGAAGTTCAGGAGACACTTAATTGCTCTCTATAACCACCTGAAAGGAGGGTATATCCAGGCGGGGGTCAGTCTCTTCTGCAGGTAACAAGCAATAAGGTGAGAGAAAATTACCTCAGGTTGCACCAGGAGATGTTTA
Source organism: Sinosuthora webbiana (assembly GCA_013397395.1). Classification (NCBI taxonomy): domain Eukaryota; kingdom Metazoa; phylum Chordata; class Aves; order Passeriformes; family Sylviidae; genus Sinosuthora; species Sinosuthora webbiana. Next base: position 697,458 of record VXBN01016568.1, on the reverse strand, counting down.
AATTGGATATTAGGAAAAATTTCTTCCTAATAGTCACAGGCTTCCCAGGGAAGTGGTTGAGTCACTATCCCTGGAGATATTTAAAGATGTGTAGACACCTCACTTAACAACATGGTTTAGTGATGAACTTGGCAGTGTTGGGTTAATAGTTGAACTTAAGATCTTAAAGGTCTTTTCCAACCTAAATAATCTATGATTTAAAACTCAAACCCCCTGTCTAATCAATGTTAGCAATGTCACAGAAACTGAGCCAACACTCTGCCATTATTCTAAAGAGAACAGAAGTTCTAAGTTCTAATGTTCTTCCTAATGAAATCTGAGTAATAAAACACTCCTTACCATAGTGTGTGTCATCTGTGTTGATCTAATGGATCATCACCTTTTCTTTGTGCCCTGTAATCATCAGCTCTTGCCAAAGAATCAAGGTGCACTTTGTCATATGTTCCAAGCTTTGAAGCTGCATTCTGTTAAGGATTTTTAGAGTAGGCAGTGAGACTGTTCTGACAGAGGCATATTCCAAAAATACTCCAACCTTCTATTTCCCCTGTGAAGAATTGGAGATGGTATAGAATGACATTCATCATATGGCCATAATGAAAAGAATCTGTAAGAGATGTCGACTTTATTAGCTCACCAGCTGTGCTTGCTGCCAAACCAACCTCAGGTACCATTTCAGTTGCTCTATCACTCATGACTTCCCTTTTCCCAGGAGAGAGCTTTCATTATCCTTCAAAGAATTGAAACATACTTGAGAGATACAATAGAGGAAAAGGGCAGCAAATGCTAAGCAATGGCTGAACTATAAGCATTTCTACTAAAACAGAGTATTCAACATACTTGATGAATTAAGAGATCACTGATCCTTTACTTCTTGAGCTATGATAATAACAATTCAGAAAAAAAAAAAAAAAAAAAAAAAGAAGACCCCACAGGCATTTCTCAGATCCCAGCCTTTCCATTTCCTGATGAATTTGTTCTCTTTCAAAACTGGATGATTGCACAAGTTATCCTGGCTTCCTGCCTTGCCACAGGTGCCCAGGTTTCTGGTGACTCTTATCCCAATTAATTTACACTGCTTGCAAATTGCAAGACAGTTGTGAAGCCAGACAACTCTGCCAAAGCAGACATTAGAGCTTTTAGCAATAGGAGAGGACCATATTCCTGGGTTCTCTGGCAGTAAGAAATTGTACAAATAGAGTGTTGCTTGCTCCATCCTAAACACTGATCACTCTTGTGTCATCTGCCATAAAAAAATTAACAGTTTATCTATACTTTTTTTTTTTCTTGTTATTTTTCCAAAGACTGGAGGATACCATTTCTTCCCACTGATTTTTGAGGGAGCCACAGGCTGGATAATTGGTTATATTTAATTTCTGTAGCTGATGACGCTGAGTTCCTTCTAGCAAGACCCTATTGTCTGGGAGGAGAAACAATGGTTTCTCCATGCTATTATTTAAAGAGCTATGAAACCACTTTCTATTTCACTGAGAGAATATAGTGAAAACTTGTTATACTATTTCACTCTGAATCTCATTGTGCTCCCTGGGAAGGATTCATATATCACAATGAGTGTTGTCAGACTGAATTAACCTGAGAATGAAAAAAAATATATATATAACAGAATGGAACTGTAGAGAAATGATTCAAAATGTACCTTGGTTCAAGTGGGAAGTAAAAACAGATTCAGGCACTATAAAAAGACTGAGATTGTCTTGACCAAGATTTTACAGTGAATACAAACTAGAATGGGAGCCCAGCACCACCAGTTCTCACTCCTGTGACCTTTAGTACAAAAGATGTTTCAATTTGTCAAATAAAGAATCTACCTATGTATCAATCTACAGGGACCATGGGCGTGTTTTAAATTAAAAATATTGATTCCTTTACCCCCAGTAAAAGCCCTTATGCCAAAATACTATTGCTGCTTCTGAGGCAGAAGGTGGAAACTGAAATCTGCCAAACAACACATATGCATAAACTATTTATCTTACCACATGGCTACCTACTACAAATATAACTTCCAATTTGAAACTGAGACAGTTTTTTTCAGATGTATTTAGCTTTGCAAGTCCTGGTTTCATGTCCATTCAAAACATGACAGATGTACCCTATTTTATGTACTAGTGAAATCTTGGGGCTGTGCAGATTGTGTCAAGAAAAAGTAATTATATATTTAATTTTCCTGCCTGTAAGGTAGTCTCTCTTATATTGCTTCAAATGTGGTACATTTAGACAGAGGTGAGAAACATTTCTGAGCCATCGGTAAATATTCTGTAACTGCTTTTAATGTGATATTATACACCTTCAGAGACAGTTTTTCTGCCAGAGTGCTCATTCTGTTTGCTGTGTTATCACTCTGGTTCAACTCACACAGAGTCTTCAGACAAATACTATTCGCACTCCTGGTACTCTGCCTGTTGCTTGTGACTCTTCTTAGAGGGGAAAGGAATTGGTCTGACATTCAGGCAACAACAGAAATATGAGAGTTTTCTAACATAGATCAGATATTGATATAAAACAAAGAAGAATTAAAAATGAGTTTGTTGATTTCTGAAATACAAGGGAAAAACCTCAGGAGAAATTATCACTAAGTCCTAGTGACACTGATTACAGAACCAGAAGTGTGCAGCTCATGCTCAAATGGGCCCTGTGAAGTTTTAAATTGTTTGTTAACAAAGTAAGAGAGCACCATTAAAGTCATCAAAATAAATGTAAAAGGGAGAAGGGTTTGTTTCTATTGGCTATCAACAATCAGTGTAAGATAAAAATGAGAACAATAAATATTCTAATTGTAAGTTTTGAAATGCATTTCAAGTTTCACTTGAAAGTACACACTTTCAAGTGAAACTTGAAATTGGCAACTTTATGGCAAGTTTCTTTATGCAGATTCATTTGGGGTGCAAAAATGTCATGGGCTCTTCACAAACAAAGTGGGTTGTGTCCACCTCTCCCCTGAAGACAGAGAAGAAAGAGATTCCTGTACACCTCTAAGAGCTTCACAGCCATCTTCTCTTGGTGTCCCTCATGATGGCCATTTCTGTGGTTATTTGGCAGTGAGGTAAGAGTTTACAAGCAAGGCAGTAGGTAGGTAAGAGAAGAAATGAGACAAGCCGAGGAGGGGATTGCTCTCTAAGCATCACTGCCAGGGAATGAGGAAGCTCTGTTGATAAGCCGGTCTGTGCTGATTTTATAGGTCACTTTCTAGCCCTGCAAATCTTCCCAGGGGACTACTGGAGCTGAGGAGTCCCTGTTCCGTTCATCAGGAAGGAAGGGAGTAGAGTGTGTTGAAGATACTAGAGATGCCTCAAGTTACGCAGGATTGCCATCAGATCTACGTGCTTCCTCTTCTGTTATTTCAGCCTGAAAAGTCCCTTCACTTTTGCCACTCCCATGTCTAAGTGCTTCTAGATACTATTTCACCTTCTGCATCTTCAAAGTCTCAGCTGAGGGGAAGTGACAAAAGAAGTTGCTTTAGTATAACCCTTTCAAGAGCATTTCAGACTTGTGTATTCTGTGGCTGTGGGAAAGGACCTTCTAAGACAGCAAGACCTGCCTGTCACTCTCAGAAGGATAATATTCTGTCTCAGAAGAATAACTGCTGGTAGCTCCTTCAAAATTTAGAAAAAATGTTCTGCAAGAGTGATACGTTGCAACAGACCTGAGCAGAGACATTCAATGTGTTAGAAACGTTTTTAGTGCAGACACATCTGATTCCTGGATAATATTTTTTCCCCAGTTTTCAGCAAGATATATTTATGCCCAAAAAAGAAACATGAATAAGAATTCTTGCTTTGTGAGAAAAAAAAAGTGTAAAAAATAATTTTAAGTTAATTGAAATATTTCTCTTACTACATGTGTTTTCTCCTATGACTGCAACTATCATTACTCTTTCTAATCACTATACAAAAGCCAACACATTCCAAAATTCCACTGTAACAAATGGCAGAGCGCAAGATAGAAGGAGACAAAAGGGTATGAGGGAACAGTGAAGTAATACAACTTTGCATGAGAGGCAGTGGGGCCAGTGGCCTGGTACCATGACATTACAAGCAGTTTAAGCCAGCAGAAACTAGTACCACTGCCAAAAAAGAAAGTCCTGCCCTGTCTTTTTCTCTGGTTGATCATTCTGGCTTCTGCATCCCCTGTACACCTTCCCTTTACCAGCTACTCTAGCCTAGTACAAGCATTGATGCAGAAAAGAGCTAACAGAGCAAAATATAGTTATTTTTACCCATGTCAACTTCCTGACTCTTCATTGTGCTGCCAACAACTGTTTCTGCTGGCACATGTCAGGGGACCAGAAAAGTAGTGATCTGTATGGGTGGGAGAAAGTGCCTTTCTTAGTGGTGGTGTTGTCTATTACAAGCTCAAACTAGTGTTGAAATGAAGGGCGCAGTAAGTGTAGCACTTCTTTATAGGCAGAAAAAGGAAGTTCAGGTTGGATAATGAATTTGATTGTAGGATGTTTTAAAGGAGCTCCACCCTGTGGAACACACTGGGCAGAGGGGAAAAAGAAACAACAAAAAAAACCCCAAACAAACAAACAAAAACAAAAACAAAAAAAAACCCAAGAGTATTCATTAAAGAATATAAGAATCTGCTGATATTCTCTGATACCTTGGTTTGACTAAGTCAGGAGTTTTTAAAATGGATGAGACCTATTGGCCAAGCAGGGCCGAAAAAACCAAAAAAGAAACAAAGAGAGTTGAGATGGTACAGAAAGAGGAACAAGTGAAAGGATGGACAAAAGGTGTGACACAGATGAAACAACAGCTTTGGAAGAAAACTTTCACTATGCTTAAAACTGGGCACTGAATTCGTCCTTCCCTTAAACCAGGAAGTGCTCCTCTTTTTCTCAGTAGAGAGGAAAGCCAGGCTAAAGTAATTTACAGGCATCCTATAACAGAGTGATGGAGGCACATTCTGTGACCATTGTCACTGGTGGATGGAGATCTAGAAGGGTAAAAGGGCCTTTAGGTTGAAGTGAAGTGGTCTCCAGTAATCCTCGTTAATAGCGTTTGTTTGGCAGCAGGACCATAATACAACAATCTGTTCCCAAGTGTTAGCTTTTAAGATTTGAGTAAAAAAATATTTGCTCATTTGGCTTTGTATTTTCATCTAGGTGAATGTATTTTTTTTATCCCTCTCTGAGCTCCCCATACCTTGAATACTGAAACATTCACTGCTTCTGCAGGAGATTTATAGGCACTGCAGAAAGAAGATGTTTTCCTGAAACAAGAAACAGGTTACTGACAGACAAGGAAAGGGTTGCATTGCTGATAGAGAGTAGAAGAGGCTAATTATATCTCTTGGTATCTCAATGGCTTAGTCATTCATGCCCAGGAGAGCAGTAAAGAGGCATTTTCACTTAATGCTAATCACTCCAGAAACAAAAAACATACCATTGCCGTTCTCTGACTTGCAAAGGCAGGTACACCCTAAACGTTTTGCAAGTTGCAACACTGAGATTTGGTTTGTATTAAAGAGTGTAGTTCAGGCAAAGTTGTTCTCTTGCATTACCAATTGAGTATCTGAGGTACAGATGAGGGTGCTTGATACCTTGGAGTTAGCCAGGAGCAGAATCCAGTTCTGTTGGATCCTGGTCCTGTGCTTTATCTGGTAGATCATACACTTTTCAAAGTTTAATCAGATATTCAATGTGTGTTTAGCCATGGCTTAGGATATACTAATTAATGTAAATTAAGATCAGTTGGATATCTTCCTTATATGCAACAGTGCATCATTCATAGAAGGTTAACTGAAACACTGGATGTGTGGATCATGTCTCTTAACACTGTTTGGCCTCACTGTAAACATTGGGAGAGTAAATTCTGTAAAATATTCCTAGGTTCATTTGGGTTATTTTTTTATAATGAAAGCTCTGATATTAAAATCTTTGGGTTTGCTTGTCTTTAGAAGGTTTTTTTTTTCTTTCCCCCACTGGAAATCCTCTTTTCAGCTCCTCTGCATGAAGCTCTGTGAGCAAGAATCACGCATGAAGAGAAAAGAACACAGAGACTTTAGGTTAACTTTGCTGTTTAGGCACGGCCCAATGATCAAACATCAGCTTGTGTGGCAGGGAGAGTGCTATATAAGTTACAAATCCAGCACCTTGTTCAAATTACCAAAATATCCCAAGTAAATATCAATCAATAGTACTTGCATATCAGAAAATAAAATGTCTGTAAAATTCTCTCGTGCTAGTGTTGTGCAGGGAGTTGCTACTGCAGTGGTTTGGTCTGCTCACATTGGAAGGCGTTGACTCGAGGGTGAGCTTTTGTCAGCATGGTGCTCATCCAATTTAAGGTGAGTCTGGATGACTGGAAAGGTGTTCTTCTGGAAATGCCTTGGGTGATGTATCCAGTCCCTGGAATAATGTCACTGTATTGTAGAATAAATATTCATTCTAGTCCCAAACAGAATATTTTACTTATTGCTGTGTTTTCTCATGCTTAAGCACCAGTATTTCTCATAGAACACTGTAGGAAATATTCAAGTGCTGATTACAAGGTAAAATGCATTTTTAGGCCAGAAGGCCATTGTCCTGTTTGGCTTTAGAATCCTTGTTACAGTACATCTATGAATACACTAGCTTTGTATAAATTTGTTTATCCTTAGCACGACTGCCCCTGTTCCAGCTTTCCCTTGTGTTTTGCTTTTGGTGACAGACCATTCCTTTTTCTCTCTTCTGAAAATGCAGGCCAGACAGCAGGATGCTGTGCTGCAGAGGTACATCTGTGGCAGAAGAGGGTATACCAGGGCTTCGGTTGTGAAAAAAGAGTATTTTTACAAATATGATAGAGCAAAACTTGGTAAAAGACATAGAAAACAACTTCTGGAGATGAGAAACAGGCTGCTAATTTGCTTGTGAGACTGTGATGCTATTTCTTTTAGCAGCAGTCAGAGTAATCCTGGCATAGGTATGAGTCAGGACAAAGCATTCTAGAAAATTGTGGCATTGAAATTCCAACTATTTCCTAATTTTTTTTTTCCAAAAGACCTGAAAATATACTAAGAGCCTGAATGTACTAGTGCATCTGTTTTTGTCTACCTAAAACAACATTTGGTTTCTCTGTCTTCACAAATACTCAAAGCCTCAAACATTGTTGCTTATGAAAAGAGAAGCCTTTTATTACTGTGGGGCTGTTAACAGTGGATCTGTGGTTGGTGGGGCCTAGTCTATTTCAGGGCAGGGAAGTACAATGTTTTGTTTCCACTCAGAAGATCCTGCAAGATAGCTCAGCACATTCTATCATGTGGGAGCCACCTACAAGCATGGACTTTCTTAGCACTGAAGGCGAAGAGTGAGGTTTTGCATCCATACCTGAAACCAAGTCAAGTTGTTTGAGTCCTGAGAGGAGGTGTGAATGACTCTCACTACCACAGTGTGTGTTGGTCTTGGTCTTGTCAAAAACACAACTGCTCTGTTGTCCATTCACTCCCAGAATGTGTGCAGGCTGTCCTTTTGCTTTTCAAAGGCTGCTCAGGCAACACAGGGCTGCCTTGAAGAAGGGTCTCTCAATCTGTGTCCATCTGACCTCATTGCCTTCTTCCACACTGAGCTTCCCAGATAGGATGATGCCTGCTGGGTGGGTTTGTATGTAGTGGTGAGGTTTCTTACACTGACTGTACAGGGCTGCACATGGAGATAAATCAGCATGTATGTCATGGAGCTCTGGGTACATATTTTCACTCCCTCTCCAACAGAAAATCCTGAAGCAGGAACAGGCTTCAGTAACAAGGATATTCCTCAGGAAATTTGCCTGGAGTTTCTTCCATGTCTCTCCATGGGAGAGATTCAAAAATTCTGCCCCTATCTTTGTCCAACTCCTTATAATTTGGGCAAGCAAGCTGGATGTTGTGCATGGGCTGTGCTATTGTGGCTTCATTTGTTCAGCAGGGCCTTCTCTGATACCCAAAAAAGCTGTGCTATAAAGATATATTAGCATGGCATCCCAGGGGAAAGACTTTCCAAAAGTCTGTGTCCCAGTTTTAGGGCTGCTATTAGGAATCATTCTTCCCACTGCTGCCATGTGGATTGACAACTTGTTGCCTTAGGCTTTCATGCTGAGGGTAGATCTGGGTGTTGGTTTTAAAAAATATTCAAAGCCCTAAAGCACTTTATATCAGGTATTCTTATGCCTTTTAGTAGGTCAATGACTCCCTGTAGTTTTTGTGCTTTTAGCATACACAGACACAGTGGCACTGATACCATAACCCCTCAGAAACTCCTGTAATATAAAATACTTTGAGTTTGAACTTTATGTTGAAGAAATAAAAATAAATTAATGGGGTTTGACTGCTTGAAGATTACTATTCAAAATTTTTCATGGTTCCTATTCATAAGGCTCTTGGAACATAATGTGGTCAATTTCTCATGTTGGGAAAATCTCTTTGTTAAGAATTATGTCTCTCCAGCTCTTAGGACTGTTAAAGCCCTTAAGACTAATATTTGCATATTGATGGGGAACAGAAAAACATGCTTTTAAAATAGCCATTGAGCATGAGTTACTGTCACTATAACATTTGTCATTTTGATATTTTATTTTATTTTTCATAAATTCTGATTCCCGCTCCAGTGCATGAGCCAATAGAGAGATTTTGAACACAATTCTGACTGTTAACCTCAAATGTTGTGTTCATCCACAGATGTCCATATCTTGGGCTTTCTGAACTTCTAATGTTATTTGAATTGATATATTTTATTGTCTCCTAACTTGAACTTTGGTTGTTTGGAGCAATACTCTTAAGATAAATAGTGTGCTCACAGAAGAACAATTTGCCTTAGATACAGATCATAGGAAGATAGTGTTCTAGTGATAGGGCTCAAAATAAACAGAGGTGACTTAAACTGCTTTCTATGTAAGGTTCAAATCCATTCCCACTTTTTTTTTTAGAGGCAGGTAAGTGCCACCTCCCAGTGAAGTTAGTGAAACAGTTTAGTGCCTTGTCTCTGAGAAGTTGCTGGGATACTCTGAAAAGTGAGATCTTTGTTCATTTACTAGTGAAAATGGCCTTGCGTGTGAGCTCACCGTGTTCACCAGTACTTTGCCCGGAGAGGATAACCTTCCTTTGCTATGGACTTTCTCCTGGTGAGTTGTATTGATCCTGTGAGAAAGAGGAGCAAATTTTGACCTGAATGATGAAAAATCCACCAAATTAGGGCAAAGAAAGAAACATTTTTGTTTTGCATGATAACTTATATTTGTAGAAGATCTTATAGAAGGATCCAAGGAATTTCACTTGTCGTAACTGGGAAGCAGAATGGAGAGAGACAACGTGACAGGTAATTGTTAGGTCAGGTGTCCCATGAGTTACAATGTCCACGTTACCCAGAAAACAGTGTTACAAGGCTGGCATTGTGATAGTACCTTCTCTTTAGTGCCACTTTTCCCAGCCTGATCCCGAGGAACACCAGTAGCCCTACTGCATCCTTGGTCCTGTACAGTTCCTGTTTCAAGTGGTGAGGAGATGGCATCCAGCCATCCATAACACCACCTAATCCAAACAGGTTTCATTTCTTGTCTAGCAAAGTGCCTGAGCAGAGCAAAGCCACTGCATGTCTGATATGCATGGGAATCTGTGGAGCTTGGGAGGATCAAAGATGAGACAGCACAGGGATCATGATGAACATGAAATGGATCCCACCTCAGGTGTCCTCTTGGAGCAGTCTTCCTTGAAGGAATGGAGCAGCCCTTCTGGAACATGAGAGCAAGATTTCAAATGCAGAAGAATCATGTTTGCTAAGCCATAGATGACCAGGAGCTAGAGATCCTTGTCTCCTCCCTTCATAACCCAAGTGCTGTTGAGTCTTGTTTGAGGTGTAGTTTCACTACAAGAGTCAGGGTTATGTGTATGAGGCTTATCCAGAGCTCTTAGTTTCTCAAAAGAAAAGTCCTGAAGTGAAGACTCTTACTGATTTTGTATCAGAATCTGTAAACTTTTATGTGAACTTTCATTCTTTATTAAAAAAAAAGTAATAGCAGAACACACAAGAATATCCCAGAGAATAGGCAAAGACATTTGCTGTATAACTGATGGGTTGATCTAAGTCTCTTTTTTATTCCTCCTCTCTCAAGGCAAGTTTAAATTTTTTCAAGTCTGTCACACTTCACAACAAATCAAACAAAATATCTGGTCAAAATATAGAAGGAGGGAAATTAGCATAACCCTCTCAAACCCACTAATGTGATCTGCTTTTTATCTTTTGCCATGTGTTTCCTCCACACTGTCTGGGATAAGTTTATAGCAAGCATTTAAACCCCTGAAAAAGAGTCTCCAGACAGATAGAAGTCTTTTTCATCATTTATAATAAAATTAATAATACTCCACCAAAAGAAAAAGTCTCTACTGAGAAGTGAAAGCCTCAGCCCAGTAATGGCTGCATCACTAAAACTGGTAGGATGTACATATTTAGGTGACGTCTTCAGAGATCCAACATTATCAGCAACAATTGAGATAAAGTTGGTCTTCTTGGGGGAAAACAAAATTATTTTAGGCACTCTCTATACTGTAAAGGCAGGTTTAAAACCAGCTGTAAAATTTCACACACTTTTTTCCCCGAACCAGCCAGCCCTTCAGAACATCAGGTGCATGGGACCAATTGTTGTCACTCTGAATAAATTTAGACTTAAAGAAGGGGTGGATTCCTCTCACCCATCTGTCCATCTGTAGCATGCAGGATATCAGAGAAGTGAACAAGCTCATTCTAAACTTAAAATCCACAAGCCTATCTTCAAAATATCGTATCATTTGAAACTGTGTATGCTTACATACCTGACTACCTAGTTTTTTGAATGTAATTTTCAATTTCTTACATTTTGAGAGTCTTGTAAAACTATGTCTTAAAAAAGACACTTATAATGAATGTGCTTTCCCTTCTGTCTCCATTTTAATTCTCCTAGGAGTCACTAAGTCCAGACTTCTTGCTTTCCATATGGTTGGCAGGAAATAAAGCGTATTGATGAAAAACCTCTCTATATAACCTGTCACCCTGAGGAAAGGGCACATCCTGGTAAATTAGTATTTCCTCCAAGTGATCCAAGAGAAGTCCATTCAGAATCTGCATGTGACCAAAAGAGCGAGGAATGGTCTGATTATTATGCTGCCATGAGAATGTGAAAAGCAACAAATACAGTATGTGTGTGAGCTTAGAAGGATTGTAGCATTTGCTTTGCAGAGAAAACACAAAATTCTTTACTTATTAAAGGAAAAATGGAGTTAAGGTATTTAATGGCCAAAAATTTTTCTCCTTGATTTGGAGAGTGATGCAAGATGACAGTTAACAGTGACATGGAGAGGTTTCTCAAATTTTAAATTCAAAAACCTATTAAAGATTATCTGTTGTTAAATTATATAATCTTTTCTCCAATAGGGACTGCCAGCTTTCCTTGCCACTTGTGGATGTGTTGGAGACGTTAAAAAAGTGGTTGGATGCATCTAATTTATTAACTGAAAATCCAGTGAGCTTGGGCTGCTACTGAGCATGAAAAGAGTGTTTCTGGATCAGAAGCCCCTGTATGGTAGAATTCTGCAGGCTGGGAAAATATTGTGGGTTAATATCTCTGCACATGCTTATGCTGTCCTTATTTTCCCACCTATGTGTACATGATGGGCCATTGCAGGAAACTGGCTACTGGGCTTTCAATTGGTAGCACTTTCACCTGGTCTAACATAGCATTCTCCATTCCTGTGAAAGCATCAGTCAGATCTAATACTTCAAAATTCAGATGAGCAAAACACCCCACCAGATTTGTCATTGTCTGAAGATACAAGTGAACAACAAAATGTCACTAGTGCTGAAAAAGAAAAGCACCATTTAAAAGATGCCTAGATCACAGCAGCAGGTGAACCATGCTATATAAATGGTGAATTAATTTATTCCTCTCAACTTCTCAAATTCCAGAAGAACTTGAAATAAGAACTTCCCTGATTGACTCTAAATTTGGGGAGCTGTATGTCCCTGGGCCTGTGAGCAATACATGCAGACTGGGCATCTGAAAAAAATTCATTCTTTCCCCTTTCATTCTTTCCCTCTTTCTGCAGTCTGTCTCAGATGCTGGTTGGGAGGAGAGAGCCCTTCCCCACCATTAGAGGGACTGTATCTAAGTAAGGATGGAAACGTGTTCAGAGCCATGAGACTAAAATTCATCCTCTGTTTGCTCAGGCAGAAAAATAAACCCAGAAGGAACATCTGGTTGATCTTGCTAAATCAGTTTTTCAAAACAAGCAAAGTTTCACATAACAACTGGCAAATAGACATGAAAATATAGAAAAACAATTTTTTTGTCTACTATAAACCTTCACACAAAAGCAAAGTAATGGGTAATGGGGTTAACTCAGGGAGCATAAAACACTACTGAGTTAACTTCTTATTTTTTAAAATGCATCCAGGAAGACATCCATTAATTATTCTTTAAAACTGAGTTTAGTCAGTTGTCTACAGGGAGCAGGGAGATGTACTTTGGGTTTTTTTGCTTGTGTTTTGTCATATTCAGAGGTATGGCATCTTCAGCAAAGATGCAGTGAGTTGCTGATTCTGTTCGATCTCAGTTCTCATCTGTAACGTGCATTGAGTCATCAGACAGTGCCCTTACCGACAGACTTTGTAGGTCTATTAGGTTGATTTTTATAAACATTTAGATTGCAAGGAAAGCATACAGTGACTAAACTCTTTGTTCTGGAGGTAATCAACATTTGGGAAGAGATTTTTCTGTTGATGTATGAGTACAGTTAGAGAGGGTAGTAGAGCAAACCCTTCTGATGTGCACCTGATGGAGCCAGCAGGTTTGGAACAGAGGAATAAAGATCTTCATTAAATGCGCAGGGGCGCACCAACACATAGCTCTTATTCTGTGAGTCACCTTTCAGAAACAAGAAAACAGCTGCAAGAAAAGGTTGGATGCCAGAAACCTGATAAATCATGGAAGGGAATCCTGATTTTTGTTCAGGACTTAAACAGAAAATACTAAAACCAGAGCTGAAGTAAGGGTGGCACCTAACAAGAACATAAACATCTGCATCCAGTAAGGTTACAGTATATAGTGCATTTTCTTAATTAGCAGGTCAAAGACTGTTGCTTGTTTTCTGAAACTTTCTCAGTCATTCAAAACGTTTCTTCAGTTCCCTTTCTCTGCTTTCAGAAAATAACTGTTCATATTGCTCAAAAAGGCTCAATGGAACAAGTACCACATTAATAAAAGACAAGCACTTTGCCTGGAATGTCTTTCCAGTGCCTTTTTGCTGTGTGCATTTCTCTAATTCAATGACCCACTTATAAAAATCATAGTCAGAAATGGAGGGATATAAAACCCTATGTTTAGATTCATCTATATGTAGCAAGGTGGCCCTTAGGATTCTGATTCATGACTGAGTTCAAATGTGTAATGATATTGTAAACAATAACCATTGGCCTGTCTGAGTTTGCCAAGGGGAATCTTGTTTTTATTTAGTCAGGTATGTTTTGTAATTACAAACAATTATTCTAGGACAGGCAAAGTACTTCTCCCTTGAGAACAATAAGGCTGCAGGCTAATATATCCTCTCTTGAGAGACTCTTCCTCATTGTCTCTTGTTGAGTAAAAAAAAATATAGGTAGAGGGAGGAAAAGAGGGACAGGAGCCTGGTGTGTGACTAAACCCTAAATGTCTCCCAAGAAATTGGTTTTATGTGTCATGGCAAACAGCAGTTTTGCTGTTAATTTGGTTCTTTCTATAGCTTTTGAGTAGAGTTGTGGAGAGAGGTAAAGCCTTTCCACAAATAGTTTTGTCACTGGATCATTTGGTTCTGATCTGCAATAGAATGAGAAATAAAAGGGCTAAAATTGTTTTTTGAAGACAAGGGAATTTTGAACCCATGACAGACTGGTGGACTTTGGTAGGCTTTTGATGCCAAGGAGCTGCAAGGGAGCGAGGAGTGAGAAGAGATAAGCTTGACAGGAAATCGTAAGCATGTTTTTGACAGAAACATACAGTCTTTGAACCCCACCCCATGTCTATTCCAGACTGATGAAACTGAAGAGCTTCTGCAGAACTTTCAAATTACAGAGGCTGTTAATGCTGACTAAATAGGGCATCTTTAGAATCAGCAGAAGTTATGAGCTGACAGAAATACAAATAAAGATTTTGAGTATACTTTTTATAGCTATGTAATCAAATTACTTTGCTTACAGGTCACTGTGCAACAAAAAGTTGGTTCTTTTTTGAATAAACTGATAAGATACTAGTAACTGCTTAGCCAAATTTTTGGTCACTGATTTTTCATCAGATATGGATCTAGTTGTATTTCCCTTCCCACCCCTCTCCCTGAGCCCACAGGCTGTATCCCATTATGTCACGTCATGCTGGGTTACCTCCTACTTTAGCGACACATGCTATGATGTGACACCCTATAATTCACAGAGACAGGAACAAAGTACTCTAAACAGTAGAGTGATTGTGCTGCTGTAATATCTGGGACATCTGCAGAGTGCTGGATGATGGCACAGGTTTTTAGCTTTCTGAATAAAAGTTGGATAGCTCAGCAGATATGCAATGCTTAATGGGCTAAAATGTGAGGGTAATCAGTACCATACAGAACCTGGTGCCTGGAGTCTCAGCAGACCATGAAGCAGAAAGTAATCAGCTCAGCCTCCTCCAGTGAGTGTCACTGCAACTTCTACATGTGGCTTCAAGGTGCCTAAATGAATTCAAAGAGAAAGGGAAAAGTAGAGCAGAAATGCTATTCAGCCCATAATATCCTTGTTCTTAGAGGAGTTGGTATTTGGAAATGCCTTGATGAACAGCATGTTGATGACTGAGCTGTTTGTGCTTCTGTGGAGGTTAACATATGAAACATGCTCATTCTGTACACTCAGAATAGTGATTATTCATTCTTTTTCTTGTGGTCAGGCTACTGAAGAGGATATGATGCCCTCTGCACTGTCCTGAGTAATAATCCTAAACCAAGATCTGTTCCACAAGACTTGCAACCTGAGATTTAGATAGCATGCCATGAATTAATAAAGGGACATTTACTGAAGTACAGAGACAAACTAACAAGTTAGAGCAGTTTTAATAGCCAGTACTTCTCATCAGCTCAATTCTGCTAAAGAATGTTTTCTTGTAGACTTTATTGCTTCCAATACTCACCTTTACTCAGTGTATGGAAATCAGAGATTTTATTTTACATAAGAGGCTTGTGTGACAGCCTAATTTGTCCATAAAAAACAGGAGTAGGTCCTAGGAAAGAATTATTGTCTGTTGTTATGTTTCAGCCATGTCTGCCTTCTTTCCTCTTGTGTAAAAAACAGTGGATTTGCATTCAGCTAACTTGGAGACAACTTCTCCTCAGATACCCATGCTACACAAAACACATGGTCAGAACAGAGGAAGGGCGTCACTGATGAAGTTTCAGAAAAGTGAATGAAAGAATTAAAAATGAAGCAGAAAAGACTGCACTGGCCTACAATGAGACTGTCTGGAAAATCACTACCTGCCAAAGAGTGATTCAGTGAAATCACATGGTCTGGGTTCAGTTCTTGATGCTGATGCACACTTTAGGTTCATTTGCCTTGTGTCCTCGTCTGAAAAATGAATACAATTTAAAAACTTCTGCTTCCTTGTAATTTATGGTTCTGAGATTTATTATGAGGACTGAAACCTTGCCCAGTTCTTCCTATGCCAGGACAATCCAGCCTCACACTTGACCACAGAGCTGATTATTGTTGCTTTACTCTTACAGTAATAGTTGCATTAGTGTCAAGTAATATAAGGAGAGACACGGGGAGTTGATTGTGGTTCCACTGTTCTGCCTCAGGCAAAGAGAGTCTCTTTGATCAGGTAGATATGTAAAACCAGTATATCAACCCCTCAGGTTAATATTTTTTCACAAGTGCTGTTTAATCAGGAAGAGGTTAAATTCCATGCTCTAACTGTAGGTCAGTACCCAGCTACATAGAAAAATAGCCCGTGGAGCTATAACTTCTGTGGAGCAAGCTTTTGTACTGTGGCCTGGACAAGTGGTCAAGTATAGTGGATTTTAAAGCTTGGAATGTGCAATGGGAGTCCAGAGAAGTTTATAGAAAATATGTAGGGTTATAAATCTTGAGTCCAAGTGAAACTAATCAAATCCCATGGTCACGGCTGCACTACAAGGCATATCTTCCTCCTATCCCATCCACATCTGCATCTGGTTTGGCTTCATTGTGTATGAGCTTGAGATCTGTTTCAGAGAGGTGGGTCCATTTATTGATTGCAATGGAAGGCTGCTTTTCTTACACAACGTAAGGATGAAATTCTCCAAAGTAAGAATGAAGTATTCACAGTTTTAGCATGCAACTTTCATTTAATTACTTGGATGAAATCTGACTCAAAATTCATAAGCACAGTAAAACCAAGTACCACTACCAAATTATTTCAGATTCTGGGGTATTTGATTCTTTTGAGAGGCAATCAATATTTTCTGCACTAGCCAACAACCCTATAGAAATTATAGCTTAGTGAAAAACTCACTAAGCCTTTAAAAATAATTCTCAGTCAGACACTTCAGTAAATCCATAACATGACAATGCCTATATTGTCTGCAAATGCAATTTTCTTTCTTATAAACTGTTAAGGTCAGCAGTAGACTGCTACCTGGAATAATGACCACACAGTGTCCTAACAGTGTAAATTCTTATAATTAAAATTCTTCAGAACTTTAAAGACAGCAGAAAAATGTCGTCCAATATTACTGCTTTTTTGTTGGTGCAATATGTTACATTGTAAAGAAAAGAAACAAAATTCAAAGAAAACAATTCTGATTTCCTTGAAAATTCGATTAAAAAGAAGAAAGGTAAATAATTTAAATAGGTATTTTTAAGTCTTGCTGTTACCAGATATTTCAAAATACAGTAGAGAATTTCAAAACATTATTCGTTAATATGAATATGTACCTTTTCATAAGGATCTCCTTTGATGAGCTAGAAAAAAGAAGCATAATGGAAGATAAACTGAAGTTCCTGTTTAAGGAAACAGAATTAAAAAACGAAAAGAGACAAATAAAATAATCTGCCAACTTCAAAAGTATTTCAGAGCATGAAATTCCTTTAGCTTGAGACATAATTCAATGACTAATGTTTAAGGATACAGATAGAGCTTTGAAATCTTGAGAAAATGGGAAAAAAAGAGTTGTCTTTTTCTGTGACTAATGAAAATATGTCCACAAAGGGTTTCTAATTGTCATATCCCAGATGTTTGGGAGGTATGAACATGTCACATCTAGAAAAGTTCTTAGCTTTCATTTACTTTTTTTTTTTTCTCTTGATGTACATGAAAAAGAAAGAAAGAAAAAAAAAAACACAACGGCATTTTCAAAGGCCAGCTTTCTCAACAGCTCAGAAGTCTATTTAGAAATGAGGAAAAAAAGTCTCTTGTTCTTCCCAAAAGGGGAAGAGGCACCCATGCTGCATGACCCTTCTGTTTCACCCAGTGTGTCTGCACTCTGAATTTTGGTTCATTTGTGAGGGCTCCCCTGAGCTGTGCATTTGTAATATTTACTTGCGTTGACTTTGTAATTTCGCTATAAAGAGAAATTAGCTAGTGCCAGAAGACTAAGGAATTATCCACGCAGTGTCACATAGTGCTTTCATTCCACGCAAGCTTACTCTTGCTCCCCTCTTGAAGCAGGGAGAATACTAAAATGATTAGCCTACACTATCAGCTCTCTTCTATTTGTGTAAAGTTGAATGAGGTCAATCCCCTGTGCTATGAATTTACAAGACTAAAGCACACATGACCGCCAGTCTTCAGCTCTTGGCAGATCTTAATTCTTTGTAGCTCCCTAAAATTGCACATGTCGAAGGCTCTTCCTTGGTCTGTGACATCCTATGTCTTTATTTCCTGTTAGGTGTTGAAATTAGCAAAAAAATATTGGTAACAGAAAATCTGCTGGTGAGTCAGGTTTCTTTGCATGAGGCTGGGATGTTATCGATCCTCTTCTAGGAGTCCTGGTGAAGGTTTAAAAGTCTCTGTTTTTATACGCCTACTTGTGGCAAGGCATGAGTATAAAAAGAGCTGAAATCTTACTTGTAAATACAAGCCTTTTCTCATGGATGCTAAGAAAAGACAGAATATTTTATGAGGGATGCTGTGGATTGCAATCATTTCTTACAGACATATGTGCTCACTTCCACTTACAGCACCCCGTATGCACAAGTGTATTTAGGTAACACTGTTTCTTTAAAATAAGAACAAAGCCTGGAAAAGGAACTCTCTAGCTTAGTGTGTTTTCTGAACAAACACTGAAGGGCAGCAGGGAGGTAAATCATTCTTGCATGCTGAAGGGAAGCGTGGCATTACTTATGAATGACTGCATGCATGGCTGCCTGACTCAGTGAATGAATCAGACAGAATAAGACTGTACAGCTCGAATGAGCACAGAAACTGCTCTGATTTTCATTTACAAAGCTTAATCATAAATATTGTATATTCTGCAAGGCAGGGAAGGAAGCACAGTCAGACCTGGTTAATGTGTTTTATTTCCAGGGGTGGGTACATTGGCTCACTGTGGTAATCGGCCCTCTGAGATCACCTGTGGGCATACAGTCCCTGAAGTTCCAGCACTGCAAACATTTCAAGCCAGACTGGGATTCAGTGACCTGATGGGTTGCATCACATACGCATTCATTAAAAACAGCAGTGCCACCGGGAAAAAATTATACCATGAACTCTCTCTTATGCTATAGACTTTAAAAACCCAGGCATATTTTCTAAAAATTTAAGTATTTCCATGCTCGTTTCCATTACTAAATAAAAATAAACAGAGCCTTACAGGCCAACATTAATAAGGTTTACAGTATAGCAAATGCCTCGTGTCAGATTATCTAAAATGTCACCAATGTACCACATTTTTGAGCTTTGAAAGATTTTGTAGGAAAGAGGTTTGAAATTATGAAATATTGTCTACACTTAAGGGAGGGTGTCTGTGCTATGACTATTTTAACTCCATAAGTTACATATTGTAGAATCAAAAATCTCTTTTTTTTTTTTTTTTTGGTTTAGAAAAAGCGATTAAAAACCAGCACCACATTTTGCCCTCTTTGGCCTCTGCTTCAAAAGCAGTCTTAACAAAATTCACTCTACTGTCAGTAATCATTCTATTTCTCTAGTAAAAATAAACTTCCATTAATAACAATTAATTCTAGAATTCCACTCAAATGCTTTTATTATTTTAGAATTATCAAAATATTTTAGGACTTCAAGTCCCATTGCAAGCTCTCTGACTAGAAATTGATTTGTACTAATAGTGAGGTGCAGAACAGGGCAACTGTGCCCTGCTCTGCTTGCTGAGCTGGGAGACTGAAGAAAGAGAGAGACAATGTAGGAAACTGAAATTAGGTACCCTGGAAAGCCTCAGGAAAATTGTTATGATAAGTTAACATGCAGTGTTACCCGCGTCTAAAAACTACTCTAAGTCTTTTCTCCCCTGGAATTAGAAATCTGTACAAAACGCAAATTATGCAGATACCCAGAACTGGAGCCTGTGCACAGCCAGATTTCTGCCTGCCCCTTAGGCTCTGGGATTTAGGTTCGATCAATGGGGAGTAGCAAGGAAATGCAGGTCTGCACCAGGAGGCAAATTTCACCTTCTTTTGCCTCTGAACCAGTATGATAGAATAAACAGCAGCTTCTTCACAGTTGCTTCCACCTGTAAGTGTGGAGATGTTTCTGGCCTTGGTAATTTTAGAAACTGAGTTTCCAGGTCAGGTCTTGAATGGATTTTGAATGCACATTTTTTTTATTTACTGTCTTTCCTTTGACTTTCTCTCGAAGATCATATAGTGCAATACCAATGTCTACAAATAATACAGGAATCAGTGTTTATACTTTCCATTTTGTTTCACTCCCTCAGTTCAAAATCTTGGATCTGTTTTGCAGTGACTGTGCTTCAGCAAAGAGTCCTTTCAGTGAAGGAGCCAGTCCTTTTAAAAAATGTTCACTTCTAAATAACTGAATGGGGTGAGTCATGTAGCAGGAAAAAGTTAAGAATCACAAACACTGACTCTGGTAATATGTTGTTTCTATTAGTAGCAATTTCTTTATGACCTTAAGACTTCCATAGCAGCATAAATATTTTAAATGGTTGAAGCAATTCGAATAATCTTAGTTAGCTCAGGCATTAAAAATGCAGCAGTGAAGGAAGGGAAGCTTGCTGACAGCATTCAGGTTTAGATTTATAGTGGCAGTCATGACTGTGCCACTGCATGGTCATAAATTTCCAGGTGGATTTACAGCACAGCAGTCATGTGGTAGATAAAATGCAGAGAACCAAAGCTGGGACCTCCAGAACCAAAATCATAACCCACAGTTTGAATTGTAGTGCTGTAAATATTTGGAATGAATCTTGCCAGGAGTTAGTGCAGCACCCAATTATTCCTCAAAGAAAGGGTTGCTAAAATATTATAAATCATACTGATTTAGTGTTTATGAGTGTGCTAGTCACTCTTTGGTAAGCACTCAATTTCAAAATAGAGGGTAGAGAAATTTGGACTGTATCTGAAATGCTGAATAGAATAGGATTGTTCTGGTGGAGTTCCTGGGAGTGGGGAGGGGCAAATGACTGCAAAATAATATCAAAGAAAAATAATTGCTTTATTTGGGGGCTTTTTGAGTTGAAAAGGTAAAATAACATAGGGACTGGCCTGGAGGCTATCAGAGAGGTGTTTTTGTAAGATGCAATTGGAATATATCTTGCACACACACATAGGAATCAGAAAGAGTCGAGACTTTTAAGTAATGAATTTTAAAATACAAAAATAAACATGGTCCTACTGAAGATCATGCAAGCTTTCTCCCAGACTACTTTGCTTTCCTTTCTGTTTTAATATATTTATTTTCTATCTTATTTGAATTTGATGCTTTGAAGGTAAGAGCACGTAAGAGATGTCATTATTATCGATAATTGAGTAACAAACAGTGCTAAGAGTGAGTTTATTTGCAGGCTGTGTGTGGAAAAAACACTTCAGATCCAGATGAAGTGTGGATTTGCTACATGAGATTTGCTACATGAGCTAGACCTTGCTGCTCTGGGTAGTTTTATGTCTTGGCTCAAGCACAGGCTTGGACTTGGCCTCTCAGAGGCAGGTGGAAAGACATGTTTTGACTTTCATGTTCCACGCCTTTGTGATTTGTATGCCATGACTTAGTAAGAAATGCCATTTTGTAACTGTTGTTGTGATGGCCATGGCCCTTGGACTCACATCATGGTCCATATTTGTTGAATGAAAGTCATTCATTGAAGTGTCCAAAGATCTTGCACAAGCAGCATTGGCAGATTAGAATAAACTCTTGTGAAGAAAAGCACATTTTACTCAATACAAGATAGTCTGTCTCATTCTGATCTTTTCCCACAGAGAAAAGACACCTGAGCAAATGAAGAAGGTACTGTAACTCACTCTCACCGCAGACTGACACCAAAGTTACTACTCTTTGTTTACTCTAGTTTTCTGAATATTTAGAAGACTATTTGAATAATCCATCCATCCATCCATCCATCCATCCATCCATCCATCCATCCATCCATCCTTTTCTTCAAGCTATTTCTATGTAGATGTTTGCTAGGGTCACTTTGAAACATTTTATTTTCCAAGGGAAGAACTGCCAATGTTTCTAATCTTTCTCATATACTAGCTTAATTAAATCTGATTGTTTTTTTCTTTTGGCTGATGCTACCTTATTTCTAATGTAAGAGTGTTACTGTCTAGATTATTTCAGTTAAATTCCCAGTCAATGTCATTGCTAGACTCAGGGCTTCCCAGAATAGACCCTAAGACATGGCTGTTCCTTCTTTTCCTTCACACACATTATGACCTGAAGTTTATGTAGGCCTGTTCACATGAAAAAAATAGTTGACAAGGTGAATCAGGGTGGAAAAATCTGGCCCTGAAGCTTAACTGAAAGACATATCAGATTAATTCTCCAAAGATAAATGAACAATGTTATCATTTTTTTAAGACAAATACTACTTTGGTCTATAGAATAAACAAACTTCCTCTCAGTCATGTCATATGATATTCATGCTGGAATTCACTTGAAGAAGAGTGCATTCATTTCATAATAAAAAACTGGTGGTTATACAACACCTTTGACCACAAAGCCTTCCAAAGGCTATGTTGCATTCCTTTCACATTTACAAAAATACTCCCCCTGAAATCCAGAAAACAGTGAAACTTAAGTTCAATAGTGTGAGCAGACTGAAAACAGATGACAGGTTTTTCACAAATGAAAGGCCAGATTTATCTGAGATGCTATTTTTTGCCTGTTATTTGCTTGAAAAAAACAAACACTCTTGTTGTGTCACACCACATAATTGACCAACAGTCACAGAAAAAAATGTTATTGGAGCTGGTTTTAAAATTCAGGAGCTTCTGTCCTCCAGTTCCTTGTTCACAAACTTCCTTTCTTGTGAAACTTCATAAAAAAGCCCAACAGTTTTAATCAACTATTTTTTAAATTCCTTTTTCCCAGGGACAAAAAAGAAAACAAACAAGCAAAAGCAGGGAGAAATGCAGCATTTATCTGCTTTGCAATTGCAGAAATTCACTTCCACATACTGAATAGGGCTTGAAGCTTAGGGAACTCTTGAACTGAATTTGTTTCTCAGAATCTGCGGAACAAGTTTGTTCTTCTGGTTATTGAATTTATTGTTTGGACGAGCAGAAGCATATTCATGGAAAACATAAGTAAATAATAAACTTCTTATGGCAGCTACCATGAATAGTCATTCATCTGAAACTTCATCCAGGAAGTGTGTTCATCATTCATTATTTCAGCAGTGCCATTGCACAACCAAATACTACAAAGTAAGCCATATTGCCTAAATGGCATGTTCCTTACCACTAATAGCATACAGTGATTAATGCTAAAGTGCTCTCCTGGCAGATTACCTTCAGAAAGGAATATGTCCATCTAAATCAAGCAGTAAACTTCCAGAACTACAGGCAGACAGGGAGTGTAGCTGAATGACTGGGAAACAGGAAAAAAACCCTAATAATCACTGAGGAAATTTTCTGTGATACATTATGTGACATCATTTGCTCTTTCATCTGCATGTTTTTTATCTAAATATGAGCAAACTTATCCCACACTCCTCATTAAATAGTTATATTTTTGAAGCATGAAAGTCGTTAGGCTAATACAGGTCGAACTGCTCTGTAACCATATATAGGTAGAGTTGGATCAAACAGAATTTTAAAAGAGTTTGGATTTAGCATGTTTGAAGCTCAACCTTTCAAGGTGTGATTAGAAAGCTGTAGACACCATTAAAATCTGTATATTTTTGTGCTTGTGGAGGTTAGAGCTTGGACAATTCTGCATTCCACTCACAAACACTAAGCTCAGTATGAATGTCCTCTACAAGATGGTGTTTTCATGTATCTATAAAGGCTTATCATACCTCAGCCATGCTTTTTACCATTTTAGTCCTCTTACAATCATTTACACTTTGGCAAAATATGATTGGAAGATCTGCTTACCCCATCCTAACAGTTCCACTTTATTATCTCTGCCCAGAAAAATGAAGACTTAAAGGCCTAATCTCAGAGATGTGTTCCACATGTAAAGCATGCATGGATCTTTAGGAACTTGAAGTTCAGAGACATTTACAATCCTGACAGATTCAGCCTGTGCCTTAACATATGTAATCCAAAATTTTACCTTCCAATTGGAGAGATTTCTAAAAATGTGTTTTCCTTTTTCTGGTGCCAATATTTTACAAACGTCTGTTTTCTTGCTTTTTCCAACATTATCCTTTCCACTTTGGTTTGCAAATCTATAGTAGCAGCATTTCTGGAGAAAAAAATAAACTGTTTTATTTCACATTATTTAAATCTGAAGGGAGCTGTAATGACGTTGGTGTTGGTGCTTATTTCAGGCATGTCTGCAGAGGCAAACCTTCCAACTAGACCCTTATAATCCTTTCTCTGAGAGATTTGTGCTGTAATGCTCCGAGACTAGTTCCTTCCTCTTTTCACCTCCTCATCTGCAGCTTTTGTACTTCCTTCTTCCTTAAATAATTAAAAGGAAGAGGTCTGTCCTTTTAGAGGTCCCTATCACTGATACTTTTCCTACAAGAAGGTCTTAGAAATGGACCTTTCTTAAAATGTACTTGAATTCATGATATTTTTGGGGAAGTTTTAACGTATCAACTGCAGAAGTCACAGACACCTGAGTAAATGGTATTCCTCACAGGTGAGCTTGTCTCCTGAAATAACCCTGCTTTGTTGGACTGCCCCTGTTCCTGTGTCCATCCCAAGAAAAAAAATTACTTTGTCTTCTCTTTTAGGTCTTGAGACTTTTTATATCTGATTTAATATTATCTGATTTAATATTATCTAGTTTAATATTATCTAATTTAATCTCATTAAATTAGCCTTAGTTTTCTTTCCAAAAATGGAGCTTGTTCTGGACTTCAAAGTCTTGACTGGCATTTAATTGATAGAAAACTAGCACTTTACTTCAATGGCCTTCGATTTATTCTCCACTTCCCTTCAATTTCTGTGCTATTGGAGATGGCAACTTTTAGTTGTTGTTTTTTTTTTGTTTGTTTGTTTGTTTTTTTTTTTTTTTTTTTTTTTTTTTTTTTTTTGTTTTTTTTTGGTTTTTTTTGTTTTTTTTTTTTTTTTTGGTGTGGATAAGGCTTTGTTTTTATGCCAATTGTCTCACCACAATGAATGTCCATCCCTTCCACTGGAAAAAAAAGCCAGCCTAGATCTGTGACCCATCATTCAAAATCAATACCAGATTTTACCTTACACAGAACATGTGGACTTTGGGACCCTGAGTTTGGGGTAGGAGGTGTGACAAACAGTGTTTAAAAACAGGTGGGTTTGAGTTTCACTGAGACATATGTTGTTATTCACCCAAGGAGAAAGGGAAAGCAGCAAAGGAGGGGAAGTTTGGCCCATATGGGAGGGTAAGGGGAAAATGGGAGAATTGAAATAAATTTAGTCAGTAGCATTGTATGGCAGTTTACAACCTGAATGCATAGAACACAGCAAGCATTCAGTTACTTGATTTGGCTGAGAGTCAGTAAAAGGGATGCTACAGTCTTGAAGAATTTGGCAACAGAACAATTAACATGTGAATGATGTTGCAAGGGAGGATGAAGTACTAGGACAAAGATTTCATACAGATAATATTTGGCTCAAGACTTGCAAGGTTTGGATATCTCCAATAGAAACACAAAGACACTAACACGAAAGATCAAACACACTCAGTGAATTTTTATTACTTTATAAACATTGAGGAAATCTGTCTAGCCAGCTGTGCTGCTCATCTCTTTGTATATGAGAAGTAAAAAACCAAAATCTAAATTTTTTAATCTTGAAAAATTCCACCTTAAAATACTTCTCTGAAATCTAGTATCTACACTAATTTTTTTTCAGTTTCCAGCAGCTGCAGATCATTTACCACATCCTTAAACACTGCTGCAGACTCATTGCTGCCTGACCCTGATTTCCCATTGAGCTGTGACTAAACTGCTCCCCCTGAGCCCTTCTTCCAGCAGCTCAAGTGGACATATGCACTCACTGGGGCTCTGTAATTTTAGTGAAAACAGTTTGCTGTAGTATTAACCTCCAAAAGTTAGGATTTTGGTTTCAGAAGTCCCCAAGGGACCTTTATGTCTTCTACCTCCTCTATACAACAAGGGGCATGTGTACAAAATGATAAAGACTGGATGTGACATTCAGTGGTGGTGTTATGTTGGACTTGATGATCTCAAAGGTATTTTCCAATCTAGTTAATTCTGTGATACACTATCCATGCATCTGTAGTGAAACCACCCCATTCTTCTTACTGTTCAAGGAAAATATGATCAGACCTCAACTGCACTTTGGCTAAATCAATTTTCTCATAGCTCAACTCCCCATCTGGAAAATAAGGCTTACTCCCTTCCTCTATCAATGTGTACATTGATAGCCCTATCAATTTGTGTAATAAGTGCTTAATTTTTACATGCTGTCCCATGGACAACGTGATGGTGCCATGTTCCACACAAGTGAGGGCAGATGGAACTTCTCAAAGGCAAAGAACAGTTTGGAAACCAGAAAGATATGATCCACAAAAATGTTTTTCAAGTATTGGCACTCCAGTCCTGTACACTTGCATGTCAGGCATACTTTTTGCTTGTACGTGAGCAGGCACCCCACAGCAGTGCCATACTTTCATGGGTAATTTACTAAGGGTTTTCTAAGTTACACATTGGCATTTTTTGAGATATTTTGTGCATGATTCCCTGAGTTTTGCATGAGGTGAAATCAGGTGTAGCACAGAGAGATTGGCCACATGAGGTGGATGCTCTGAAGTCTGCTTTCAATTAGGAACAAAAGACAGGCTGAAGTTAGGAGGGAGGAAATATATACTGCATCTGTGCCAAATATCTAACACATAACACTAACACTGGCAAAAGAGGAAAGACAATTTAAATGTGGGGAGGCATCTCTAGGGAGAAGGCACATTAAAAAGAATAAGAGGAACCCCAGATGAGTCTGTTTTTGATTTGAAGGCCCATAGCATAGCAGCCTGCTTAGAGGAACTGAAAGAGTCTCTTTTGTAACAATGGGGGCTTTGAGTGTTGCACAACCAAGTGAGAAGCATCCTGGGACATCGACGAGTCTTCTGTGGATAAATATAGAGGATATGGAGGCAGCTGTTGAACTGCTCACAGCTTATGGACAGGATGAAAGGTTTTGGTGCTTAGGCTATTACCTGGTGAAAATAACTATTTTCTGGGATCTGGGAATTCATGACGGTGGTGGGGAGAGAGGACTATGTCTTTCTCTGCTGCTGGGTTTTATCCTAACAACAACTGCTCTTCATCTCATTAGCTCACAGGCCCGGGAAACAG
Source organism: Sinosuthora webbiana (assembly GCA_013397395.1). Lineage (NCBI taxonomy): Eukaryota > Metazoa > Chordata > Aves > Passeriformes > Sylviidae > Sinosuthora > Sinosuthora webbiana. The sequence goes on along the minus strand of VXBN01016568.1, from coordinate 670,593 downwards.
AAGGGACTTGAGGCTGGATGTGCAGGTACAAGGCCTGTGTAGGGGTATTTCATGCTCTGAGAACTCCTGTCTGATAAGAAGGTAGAAGTGAAAGTTTCCTTAAAGTTATTCCATTTTTTTCCTGCAAGTTATTTGCATTAGGAAAAACAGAATAAGAAAGAAGAAAACTCAGCCAATCTGAAAGGAAAAATCCATGTACACGCACACGCGCACACACAAACACACACACACACAGAGTTAAAAATATTTGCCTTGGTGAATAGTTGTACAAACGTATCTACATTGCCTTGACAATGAATATGTCCTTCCCTATGTCCTTTAGTGGCTGGATGTCTTGAATAAGACATCTTTAAAATATTAGTATTTGTGGTCGTAACTGGGCTTAATTCAGCTTAGGGAGTAGAATTACAAGGCCAAATTCTGCCCTCATTCAATTTCATAAAGCCTTACTGAAGATGTTGAGAGGTACTGCAGTCTAACAGGGAAATTAGTGTCACTGATGCTTTGCAGTACTGACTCCATATATCATCATCTAAGACAGGCTTATTCTGCTGTATTTCATGGACAATAAACATGTTGCAAGATTCCTTCTAGGGATTACCTCCTGCATTCCCAAGTGTTTTCCAAGGTTCACAGCCCAGGAAGAATTTTGAGATGACTTTACTGAATGATTTTTCCAACAGTTCCCATGGAGACATGTGGGTTGGTGTCTATGCAGAGAGTGCAGTGAGCTGGCATTACAATCCCTTACAATTAGGACTATCTTGACTGCCAGTTTTCTATCTTAAGGCTTGAGAAGTGATGCAAATGATTATTTTACTGTAAATTTCCTGGAATACTGTAATTTGAGGCTTGTGAGAGGTGGCAGCAAGTTATTTATGCTTATTTGTGACAATGAAGGATTGTTGATGTCAGTGGGAGCAGAGCAAAATTCAGATATACTGGAAGTTGTTGGGCAGCACAGCCTTGGAGTATTTAGCCCACAAAGCTCATTGATTTGATTTAATTCATATAGAAACAGAACACATTGATGCATATTTTCTATTTTGAGAAGAAAATATGTCTCTATAACCTTTCAGGCTATGTCTAATTGGCCTCAGGGTTGATTACTGGTCCTGGGACAGTCACATGGACTGGCTCATGTCCTGCTTCTTCTATAGCAGCATTGTGTTGAAGAAAACTGGCAGCAGAGAGCAAATAATAAAACAGTCTGGACAATCAGAGCTCCAGTGTTCAAGCATCCTCCCAGGCTCTCTGTTACTTAGCACTGAAGACATATCCTCAAAGTTCATTGCAGAACTCTTTTCTGTGATTATATGAAAGTGATCATTTGTTATAAAGAATTGCTAAAATAGATGCACAGGCTTATTAGAGTAAATCTCTTTCAATGAGTATGTGGTAAGAGGAATGAGGGAGGCGAAGCGTTTTGTTATTTAGGGAATGAGAGAAAAATATTTTCAAACTTTTGCTTAACAAGATTTTAAGGTCTTCCAGCTCCTCTATTCTATTGACTCAGACCAAGTGCATTTCACCTATGAAAGTTTCAACGGAGCCTACATGAAATAGCTTGTGCTGCTATGGACTGGTGCCCATCCCATAGGGTCCAGAGGCACAACCAAAAATCTATAGCTTTGCTCACATGGAAAGATTCCAAAGCACAAATGGCTTTGCAGTCCAAGGACCCTAAAAAGTGTTTATTGAGGAATGATAACTGAGCAGCTTGTAATGATGATGTCTATGTATATCCCTAGTGCCTATCTCAAGAGCTCTGCTCTATATCTGACTGAGCATATGAAACCAGGTAGTTAAATTGGAAATTGTCACTCACACGGTTTGTAATATCGGCATAGGAGCAGAGTGAAGAAGAAAAGAGACATATGAACACTGTGCACATTTCTTTTCACAGAGAGAATTTTGTGTATGAATAACAAGCAGAGTGTAGTGAGTGAACGATGGAGATAAGAAACATGGTCTAGTTGCATAAACATCAGAGGCTTCCGTTGATTAAGCACTGTGGAACACTGGGGTCATTTAAAAGAAATTAAGAACATGAAAGAGCTATCCTATACTTATATCAGCTCTATCCTGGTGAAAAGACAATTCATTAAAAATAAATTATTTTCTGTAGCCTTTTTCTCCTGCTCCAGAGGAAAAAAGTCAAGCAAGTTGCTGCTTTTTCATTTTCATTTCATTTCATTTTTCATTTCTGCACAAAGTTATAGATGCACTTTTATGAAATGGAATGTTCAATCTTTCGTCATGGTAAAGTCCCTTTACTTTGATATAAATTATCTTCTTGCTTATAAGATAAGCATATGATGATAAAACCTCAATACCAGGCAGCCTTCTGAAGTAATTAGGTAGTACTTAATCACTTTGTCAACTCTCTTCTCACCCACAGATGACCACAGTATATAAATTCATTATCTAAAGGGGGCATGCTGCTATTGAGATCTTCATTCCTCACCTAACCTGGAAAAAACAACTGCATCGCTGATGGGCTATTATTACTCATTGATTACTAATTAATGAGTAATTACTCATGACAAAACAGATTTGACTTAATCACATCTTATAATTTGATGAACAGAATACACAAATTTGTGGTTTCTAAGAGGAGCAGCAGAAGAAGTGGGTAACATTTGCAGCACAATGTCTGAGCCACCACAGATTCTTCATGTGCAGCACCAAATCAAGTCCCTAGTGTCAAGCTCCTTGCTTTGGAACTCCAGTGACAGAAGATTTTTTTTTTTTTTTTTGTGACTATGGAGCTTATGACAACATCAGTCCTTGAATTCCTTCCTGGGAAGCTTTTCTCCTCATTGCTCTTAGACAAAAGAAAAAAAGTGGTGAAAAATGCAGTAAAATTTTTTCAGCTCCACACATACATAAAGCATGATTTGAAAAGTTAAATTTGCCAATTATTTTGAGGGTTTGTAGCTCTTAGTCAGTAAATGATTTGACAGATCGGGATGGAATTAATTTTGGAAGCCATATAAAAAATAAAATGAAGACTCAGTACAGGAAGATCACTGAACCACAGAATATGTGATTGGATGGGACACTCAAGGATCCTTGAGTCCAACTCCCGGTCCTGCACAGGACAGCTCTAAGAGTCACACCTGAGAGCATTGTGCAAACACTTGTTGAACTCTGTCAGTCTTGGTGCTGTGACCACTTCTCCATGGAGGCTGTTCCAGTGCCCAGCCACCCTCTGGGTGAAGAACCTTTGCCTGATATCCTAACTAAACCACCCCTGACACAGCTTCAGGCCATTCTCTCAGCCCTGCCACTGGTCACCACAGAGAAAAGATCAGTGCCTCCCCCTCCTTGCCCCCTCATAAAAAAGTTGTTGCCACAATGAGGTCTCCCCTCAGTCTCCTCTTCTCCAGGCTGAACAGACCAAGTGACTTCAGCTGCTGCTCATACAGCTGCTCCTCAAGGCCTTTCACTGTCTTCATTGCCCTCCTTCGGATGCTCTCTGATAGTTTAATGTCTTTCTTATGTTGTGGCACCCAAAACTACAGAAAATATTCAAGGTGAGGCTGCACCAGTGCAGAGCAGAGAGGGACAAGATCTTTTAAAACATGTGGATGTTATTCATTTCACCTCTGAATATTTTTTATCCCCTTTGAGACCAAAATATTTGGTGTGCCTTTGACAATTGAAGAGATGATGCTGTGAAATAGCACTGGTAATGTAGTTTGAGAAAGTCAGTAGAGTAACTTTTCAGCAGCAAAGGAGGAAAGAAAGAGAAGGCAGATCTGATAAGGTTGCAGCGCATACCAGTGACAACCAGAGCTGCTCTGCATCAAGATGAGAGGCAAATAGCTGCACTGATAAAAAGGAAATATTTGGTCACTGTCAGCTTCCCCAGAGCATCTACTAGCACAACAGACCTAATGAGTAAATCCACATTGGCAGTGTGAGTCATTTCTCTCAGCTGCATGAACAGAGCTTAAGGACTATGCACTAGGCACCCCAGCCTCTCCTATTTCAAAGCAACAGAGAATATTTTAAAGAAGCTGAATGGAATAATTATCTGACTGTGAAATAATACTCAAGGGGCTGGTATCTAGCAGGGTAAATTTTAAATTGACACCAGATAACCCATGCAGAGGGGATGTTTGTATAAGAGCCACTCAGCCTTTGGAAAAGAAACCAGGAGATCAGCTGGCCTCTATTCAGGCTGTGGCTCAGCTACTGAGATATCTTGTGCAATTGCAACTGTCACTATGGTGGTGAGACTTTTGCTGGAACAGAAATTAAAGAAGAACCCTGAACTGTTATAGTAAAGAGTGGTTAGCCTGGTCATGGAAAACATTGCACTCCTCCAACTAAATGCAGAACTTACATAAAAAGAGAACTAGCCAAATAGAATTAAGATACCTTTTAGACGTTTTAAAAGGATGGCATTAACAAGGTAAAGACCATCTTTTTACTTTTTCCACTATCTCATTTTATTTGTTTCTGAGAAAGTATTTGACATCTTAGTTGAATCTACTACCAAAACCACCTACCCAACACTTGGAGTGATTGAAGGACTGTATTTTAACAACTTTCAGAAGGACAGAAATGCTGAAAAAGCGCTGGAGTGGGAACTGGCTTAGTCTGACTTCATGGTATCCTAGGCCTGGCCTGGCCAGGCCAAGTTTGAAAATGATGGTGAAGCTACTCTTTATTTTTTGTTTATGTGTTTGCTTGTTTAAGGAAATGCAGTGTTTGGAATAGTTTGCAAGGAATTCAGAATACCCTAGTATTAATCCACACAGGAGATGACTCAGAAAATCATCTGTTACTTGGAGAAGTCTACATGCAGGTGAAAGCAAAGAACTTCAGATTGTTCATATTTTTTCAGGCATATGCTGAACCATGTTACTTCTGATTCAGGCTACCTAGAGTAAATGAACCTCGCCCATAATATCTGAGACACTGTTTTCATGTCTTACATAGTACTACTTTAGAAAAACTGGTCCATGTACCAGGTTCAGCCTGCACAGACAGTTTTTCCCTAATGGAGGGTTATCTTTTTGAGCTTTGCAACCATCTTTATGTTTTCACATATTTTCACAATACTCCAGATCTACTCCTTATTTGTATGAAACTGATTAAAAATGGAGGGGTCCTAGATTTAAGATGCATGCTTAATTCTGTCTACTAATAGAATTAATACTTAATTCTGTCTACTTATGCTATGAGACACAGAAAAATAGTTTTGGAGTCAGACTTAAAAAATGAAAACTGTTTTTTTGCAAGCTTAGTTCATGGTCTGAACACGTTCTTTTTTCCTTAAATATGCAATTGGATCTATCCAGACCAAACTTATGAATCTGGTGAGCTTCATTAATTTCACCAAAGCAGAAATTCAGTTTGGGTTGAGCTTCAGCAAAGTATTTTAAAGGACATTTTTATGGAAAGTACTTGCTTCACTTTGATAACCCATCAAACAAGAACCATAGCCTTTTCTCTAACAGATCCTTTACTACTGTATAATTTCATTCAGGAACTTAAATTATTTTGAGCAACAATGATTAAAGAATATTTTACATAAACCCCATGTGGCACATGTTATCGTGCTGTAAAATAATGCAAAAATAATTAGCAGGAAGCAACTAAATACTTAAGAGAACTGTAGGAAATAGATCAGAAAAAGTTATCAGGCTAAATTCATCCCCAGTGTAATTTCACTGACTTCATTCTGTACAAAGATTGGAAATAAGCACTTCAACATACTGTGCACATGCTGGGAAGTGTCGCTTTTAAGATGACCTGTTATGCCATGACCCACTCCTGGGCTCTGTGCTGAGCTAGATCCTGCTGTCTTCTGTCAGGTTTGTTCAGATTAGTGACATCGTGGGCGTGTGTGGCCTTAACCACGAACAAAAAGATGTCACTTTCTTATTATCAGAAAATGAAGGAAATTTTACCAGGGTGTTATGCAGCCTGTTTGGGTTTCTGGGTGCTTTTAGTAAGCAACAGCAGTGCATGTGTGTATCTATATGTGAATACCAAGGTATATTTAGACATTAACTCTGAGAGAATTTACTCTCATTGATTATTCTACTGACTCAAGTGGTCTGCTTAACTGTATTTATCTGTTTTATCTAGTCAAATGCACTCAATGAAAATATTTTCCTGGTACCAAAAAAAAAAAAAAAAAACAAACCCCAAAAAAACAAAAAAAACAAAACAAAACAAAACAAAAACAAACAAACAAACAAAAAAAACCCCCCCCCCCCCCAAAAAAAAAAGGCATTTAAAGCAAGTATCTAGTATATCTGGTATTTAGTTTAATATTGGTTAATAATGTGTTTAAGCTGCCTCAAAGAATGACCAGCAATTTGATTTTTTGTATCCTTCTGTTAAGGCACATTAGGACTGGGTGTTTCTCAGCACACCATAGAGTCTGTGATCAAATTCTGAAATACTCCATTGCAAAAGAGACACAGGAAATATGTCTGTTGAAAGGCTGTGGGGGGTGGTGAGGAAAATGCTGGGCTTTGGGAAAAGCACAGATTGATAGAAAAACAATTAATCATCCTTTTTAAATATACATGTCAGCCAAAATTTTTTTTTTTCGTTCACTGAAATGAGCTCTTATCTTATTTTCCAATGCATGGCAGTGAGCAGTAGAGATCAGTAAACACAGGGGCTCATGCAGAAGAGGTCATCTGTAAGTCCTTCTACCCTCTTTTCTACTTGACCTTCTTTCTACCACTCAATCCAAGCCAATTTTCCAGATTTCTAATGAGATTATTAATATCAGATCCTAATTGCTGCTGATAATTGAATAAAGAAAAAAAACTCCATTGGTTATGTTGATGTATTAACCTTCTACTTTGAGACTCCCTTCCCTGGCTTGTGCCCCCATTTCCCTCCTCCAGACGCTGCTGAGCCCCTGCTTTTCCACCCTCCTCTGCCACTGTCCACAGGGATCTTGCCTGGACCATGGCCCAGCCCCAGTCTGGGGCTGGTCACAGTGACTCATAAAGATGCCTCACTTTAGTGTGAACACACATATAGAGCGAACAAGTGTATTATGTCCTAAAATTCATCCTAACTGGCACATTCATTATGCGTACCAACACCACCCAAAATATTTCCACGTTAGTTTAGGGATTTACTTGCAAACCACTATGGTAATACTTTACTGGGCTTTTTCCCTACATATTTGAACATGGTGCACACTGTGGATGTGAGATTACATTCCTTGCAGCTGGGTAGCTGTGCTCCAAGATTACAAGTACCTTTATATGACACACAGACCCTTCTTTTACTTTGCCCTATATGACTTTCTTCTCTTCCCCACAGAAAACAAACCCAAAAATTTCCATCCTGCTGCTTACAAACAAAACCAATTTATTTAGCCGATAAAGACTTGAAAATAAAAGCGCATGTGTCTCATCTGAAGATCTCTGTATTATGTGTGAGCAGGAAAAAAGATATCTTTCACAAGCAGCCATAACTGTGTCTCTGACATTTGATAAGGGAGAGAGAGATCTGTTTGTGTGCAGAATTCTAAAGCCATTTAATGATCAAAGAGCAATCCTGATTTTATCTTCTAGTACTTCCTCAGTGGTGATAAGATTAATTCTTTGAATGTTGCATTAGACTGCTCTACCCATAAATAGATGTGTAAAATTACAAACATGCGAGACTTGAAACGGAACGAGGAGAATTACTTTGGCGGGCAAAAGCAGAACACAAAATATGTATGTATTTTTTTCCTCTACTTTGAATCTTCATTACATTTTAAAAATAAAAACATGTAACATGACAAAATTATTGTTTACATACAAGCCAAGAGCTGCTTGATTTTTTTTTTTTTTTGTCAGTATCTTCCTTCTCTTTCATCAATGGAATGCCATGCTGATGTCAAGGTTTTTTGACGTCTATTCTCTATCCTACTGCTAATTCTGTCTGCCTTCTGCTTGATAGATGGGATGTTGGATGTGAGCCCTTCCCTGCAGGAACTCAGTTGGCACTTACAAGGACGGCTGTCCCCAGCAGATCAGTTCTGGAATGTTGCAGGGGATCCCCTTCCAGAAGTCAAGTACGATGCTGGAAATGCTAGTAGCTATTAATACTGTCTGTATTTTTATGAAGAAAAATTGAGAGGTGCAAAACTTTAAGATCCATTCTGACCCAAAGTGTGACTGTGCATATTGGTGTGAGACCAAGTTGGTGACTTGAATCGAGAAAAACAAACCCTGTTAGTTTTAGTAGACATAATGAGTCCTGAAACTGATGTTATACTTAGACATAGTAAGACGTGAAACTCAAGTCTGATATAATTGTCCTTGAGGAAAATTAACTTTGTTCATAGTGCACGCTCTAAAACACAAAATGTTTACTCTGTCTCATATAGGCAAAAGTTAAAATCAGTAACCTTTGTGATCTTGGTAACATTCCTGTAAGGTTACATGATTGAACTGTTTACAAGGTAGTTTTAGGTAAATAAACAAATAAATTTAAAATAAATAAATAAATTCAGATTTTGCATGTGTAGTAATACAGTTGTAGAAGTGGAAAATTATTTTCAAATTCATTTGTATGCACAGTGTAAGATCTGAAAATCTGAAAATTGGTATGCTGGTCTGCTTTTCAGCAGAGTTATTTTGGCAGCTGCATGAAGTGTCTGTTCTAGAAAGCACAACATTTAACTTACACTCTAATGATTCTTACATTCCTGCCATTTTTGTCCCCACAGTATCACATCAGAGGTGCTGGTGGCATTTTGGGTGTCAGGGTGAATACAGTATTTACTAACTAGAGCTATTCCTAAAGACATGTAGCCAGAGGGTAGGGAATTATGGGCCTGTTCTATACTTGATGGGAGATCATGAGGAAAACTGGATATAGGGTGAATATTTATCCACAGGAATTAGGCAGAAACATTGCACCTAATTCCATTGTCACTGCTGATCTGAGAGAATAGGAAAGAGATGAAAGTAATGCCTAGAGATTATAAGTGGGTTCAGGATTCTTTATTAAAAGATATGATAACTTTAAGTCCTGGTTTTACAGAAGTAGATAAATGTGGGAGGGAAATATATTGAGGAAACTGAAATGCATTGTGATTAAGTTACTTTTGGAAGCAGAAGAATAGTCAGAGCTGGGGTTATAGTCAAAATCTTCACATGCCTGAGTGAAAAACAATTCATTAGCCTGTGCTGCCACCTCATCGAGTACATCCAATGCACTTCACCAGCTAACTCCCTGTTAGCAGCCATAGCATGGGGGTTGATCGTGGCAATTCCACTCTAATACTACTTGTTCTTTAGCTTAAAACCAGAGGAATAAGGAGGCAGAAACCATTCAGTTCCACCAGCTTTTAAAATTACAATTAGCTCTGAAACAAAGCTATTTTCTTGGTTTTGTTGCTAGCTCTTCTGGACTCCAACTGCTCAGTGTCCACCACTACCAGCCCTTGTTGCTCCTTTCCTTAAGAGTCATGTGGATCACCCTCCCATTCTGGAGGGCTTCTCTTCCTTTTTTTCCTTCTCTCTTCTGTCTTAGGTACAGGCTCAGAAGTCTCCACTCCTGGAAAAGGGCAAGGGTATCAGAGACCCAAAAGAAAGCAACAAGTTGTTCCAGATGAGCAACCTGTGCAACCTTTTAGCCAGTGTTTGATGTGTCAAAGACCTGCCACAAAGACCTGTCAGACACCCTTGTTCAGAACAAATGCAAGTCAGTTGATGACAGTTTAAAAATGAGCCAGCCATATTGGAAGAGGGTGCAGGAACCATTCAGAGCTAGAAAGGTTGAGTTGTAGTGAAGATGAGGAAGGACAAATCAAAGTTTAGTGAAAAGGAAATTAAGAAATGTCTGAGTTACTGACTACTAGAACCAGCATGGAAAAATTTTTTAGAATAATATTGTTGAACTTACTAGATAAAAACATAACATGAATCGATGTTCAGCTCAAGCTGAACAAATTCAACCTAAAAAGAGAGCACACTTTTTTAACCATGAGTATGAAGTTAACCTTTAGAAGAGGTTTCCAGGGGATGCAATGAGTTATGTACTCTGGATGTCTTTCTGGAAGATGAAGTTTTAATCAAGCCCAAATTATTGGCCTAGGTACAGGTAAAATATAATTACCTGTGATACGTGACCCTGAAGTTCTGCCTAGCACCCAGACTCATAATTAAAAACATCGTATGAGTCTGTGATTAGTGATAGATTTCTGGTCCCAACAAGTTAATCAGTGAGGCAGGATCTTGGCTGTATAACCTGCTAGGTGGCTTTGGGAGATGTACTTTGTTCCTCTCTGTGTCTTTTACATTAGCAAGTCCTGGTGACAGAGAAGTCCAGAAGATGGATCCTACCTAGATGTAAGCTGTGGCTGCTAGATCACACAGGGAAGTTCCTCTTTATACACTTTTCTACTATTTCCCCACATTGAACAGGGCTCTTCATCCTGAAGGGAGGAACATGTCATCCTTGTGATTTTTTTTTTTTTTTGCATAGTAGTCTAGATACACTCTTAAGATACAGAGGCAAGTACAGATGAGTACTGGGTTTAGACAAAGCTTCATGTCAAGTCCCTCGTTCCCTCAATGACTATACTGACCAATAAGTAATTATGTACAGATGGATATTGCTATCAGCTTTTTTTTTTTTTTTTTTTTTTTTTTTT
>VXBN01016568.1:536318-653935 GCA_013397395.1 Sinosuthora webbiana | reverse complement strand
AAACCAACAACAACTCAGAGGGCAGTGAGACACTACAACAGATTCCCCAGAGAAGCTGGAGATGGCCCATCCCTGGCAGTGTTCAAGGCCAGGTTGGGTGGGGCCCTGAACAGCCTGGTCTAGTGAAAGGCATCCCTGCCCATAGCATGGCTATTAGAACTAGGCAATCTTTAAGGTCAGTCCCAACCCAAACCATTCCATGGTTCTGTGATTCTCTGCTGGAAACAGCACTTGACAGAGGAAAGGGTGATGGCCCTTATCACACACAAGAGTCAAAGGACAGCAATTGTCCTCTGTAAACTGCTCTTCTTTGCATTCTGACTCATGCTCTGGCTGACCCAAAGACTTCAGAAGGAAGGCCCTGACAACTCTCATCTCATGGTACGCTCTTGTAAAAGCTGTCTTGCTCACATTTTATCTTTATCTCTTCTGTGATATAAAGGTGTAATTCTGAAATTTATGCTTGCAAATGTTTCTGCCTTGTGTCTGATGGCAGCAAGGATACAGTTCATTTCCTTCTTTATAAGTTATAAGCAGAGACTTGAGTGAAAAGCAAGACAGGTTTCATTGCTTTCCATAATCTTGTTTTTCATATTTTCAGAGTAATTTTATTATTTTAGAGGAAGTGTGGGTGTTTCTGGAGATTCATTGAGGGTCAATAATAATTTCATCCCTACAAGGACACTTGTAAACTTTCTGTGCTGGCAGGTGAAGCAATGCTGGGTGAGCAATTGGTCTTCTTAGCACATATTGTGCTTCTCTGGGATATGGAGGGTTCAAACAGCTACAGCATGTCCAAACGCTATGGTGAGCAAATGCCTTAGGCTTGATTTGGATTTGTGTGAGGAGCAGTTATCCTGCACAGTGATAACTACAAGGTGGAAACCAACCTGCTGGCAGTTCTGGTGGTGGAAAGGTGCTGCCAGTGAAAGGTCTGCAGTAGTCCATGGGAGCAGCTCTGAGACAAGGGTCCCATTGAGCGCAGGGTTCCATGCCCCCGTAAGGTCCTGGAAGCAAGAGGAATCATTCTCTATTTCTTGAAGCCCAGAACCAGCACTCTTCTTATCCCAAATTTCTGACATCAAAGCTCGGAACATTTATTTCAGAGGATTGTCCAAAATCTTTTAATTCCACAATTCAACAACTTCTCTCAGACCCCAAATTTTATATCCTCCTTTATCAAAGAAAGAGAGATTTAGCTGATGTAACCAAAGGCTGATAGACTGACCTTTCTGTTCCGCTTTCTTAATCTTTTGTCACCCTTAGGTTAGATGATAAAACTCATTTTGATCCTCTTATTCTTTTAACTTCAGTCTTCAACCAAGAAACTCATAAAAGTCAAAAGCCAGTGTAGGTATCTAAGACAACACAGTTTCAAACTGTGATGTCATAAAACAAAGTAACAGCAAAGCTCTCAGGAAGATGCCATTTTAACAATCAAAACAGCTGCTCTGCCATCTAGTGTCATTGAATAATGTCTGCTAAAGCCCCAACTTTCACCCTAACTACTGAAACACCTCTACCATGTACTTTTCCTTCCAGTAGGTCTTTCAGGTCAGGAACATGCCTCTAATCAGTGGGTCACAGAGAGAAGGATGGAAGTCAGGAGCAGTGTCCATTCAGAAGCTCTCGGCGGCATTAAGTTGAATATAATTTGTCTCACATAAAAGGACTGTTCCTTACCTGGAAAGGTAAGCTACAAAGCTAAGCACATCTGAAGAGCTGCTGACCTTCTCCCGGTGATTTGTTAGCTCTATTTACAATGTTATCCACATTCTTTATTTTAGGCAGGAAACAACAAGCCTGTGAGGAAAATGCAATCTTTTCAAGTGTACCAGATGTTCATTTTGCCCCAGGTATTTTCTGCTTCATAGGATGAGGTCATCTCCAGACGTGAAAAATTGCCTAAATTAGGCCATAGAAGTCTGAATGCGAGGGGTCTTCATTTTTTTTTTTTTTTTTTTTTTTTTTTTTTTTTTTTTTTTTTTTTTTTTTTTTTTTTTTTTTTTTTTTTTTTTTTTTTTTTTTTTTTTTTTTTTTTTTTGTTTCATTGGGCTTTTTTATTTCTTTGGTCTTTTTACTGTCTCTTTGTATCAGTGATATGGCCTGTGAATGAACTTATATTCATTAAGATCAGGGAAGTGTGTTTTTTTTTAAAACAAGTCAAAAAACATAAGTGATGAATATTTTTGTCTAGTTTAATGCTGTAGGTATGTGCTTAGAAATAGTTTGGAATCTTTTTTTTTTTCCCAGGCCAAATACCGTTCTTATCTGGAGAACCAGGTATGTCGCAATTATCATGTATTCTCTGTTTCTTACCTGGACCAAATCTTCTTACTTAAACGTTGCCTTGATAAATCTTTAGAAATTGTCTTAATTTGCCAGAATAACTCCAAATTAAGATCAGTGCTCCCTACTTCAATTGATAACAGATGTTTGGCTCCAGTGAAAGGAGTATGACTTTACACATCTTTTGAAATGTCACAGCTCTTTGTATTCACAACTAGAAGCCATGCCAGAGCAAACCAATGCTGTCAATAGCAGAGCTGAAAGAAAACACACAAAGCACAAGACAGTGCATTCCAGAAACAGTACAAGTGTGGTTTGGAAAAGCTCAAATTTGAAGCCACTAAAACCACGATATAAATCCTGCAGTGCAGTCATTGTCTGCTTAATTTAGGAACTGATGAGAAATACTGCCTTAAATCTTTTTTTCTCAAGCAATCCCATGGGATTGCCACTTTCTGGGGACAGAATTGTGATGTGGCAGATCTCAGCTACTTTTACTGAAAGGTTTCTTTGAGTTTTTGAATTTCTAGCCCAAATAGATATTCATCCTAAAATAAGGAGGAAAAAAAAAAAAAAAAAAGGAAATCCTTTAGGACTATAGACTCTGAAGACTATGATTTTATCTTACCATAACATGTCTAAAAGAAACATTCTTACATACTCCTGTTTTTCTGGCAGGGTCTCTAAATCCACAATTATTCCAATAGCACCCTAGTCTGAAGTGCTTTGCAGAAGACTCTGGAGGCTCATGAGGTGGCCCTGTGAATGCACAGAACCTTGTTGTGCTGTAGGTGAGTGAAGAGATCCAGATTTTCCCTTTCTAACCAAAGCTGTCCAAAAGAAACCTAGGTTTTCAGGTGTAAAATGACAACCAGATATCAGCAAGCTTAATGCATGGGTGTTGTTTACTCTGATGTGTTCCAGTTCTCAAAATAAATAAATTATCCCCCCTCACAAAAATTAAGTCGCGTTTTGTTTTTATCACAATAGTCCCAGCTGTTTCAAATAGCTGGCACTAATAATCTGTGGTTTAGAACTGATTAGCATCCTATATCCCTTCATTTCTAAAATGGAATTTTAATCAGATTGTAATTCCTTGAAACCTCTGCATCAGTGAATACTTCCCTAACCATTAATCAATTGAATTTTGCCCTCAATTAAGCTGCTTAAATCCCCTTCATATTACTGATTGATAACTTTCATTGCCTCCAGCACGTTGCTGACACGCTGTTAGGTTTTTTTTTAACATCAGGGCCATGACACTATTGTAAAACTGAGAAAAAGAACAGACGTTTGCATTGCTGCTGTTGTGGCTTTTCAGCTTTCTCATTTTAAATCCCTGTTTTCTTCAGGGATTTGAAAGTGGGTCATAAATTCATTCTGAAGAGAAATCACTTTCATTGGTCTAATCATGCAAGTACTCAATGCCTCTTCTGGGAGGCCAGTTCTTAGTGTGGAAGTAGCTTAGCTCCTTCTGCTCAACCCCCTGCATTATTTTTTTATGGCCTCTATTTTTTTTTTGTGTTTTGTTTTGTTTTTGTCATTTTTGTTTGGCTGGTTGCTTCTGATGCTACTGTGATGAAGCATAAATAAATTTTTCAAAGGGAAGTTGGTAAGTTGTGACTCTACAATACAGAAGGATAATAACTGAAAGAAAATTACGTTTTTTGGCTTGAGCTGAAATGCTTCCTATAATACATTGCGAACTAGTATACTGGAAATGTGAAGAAGCTAAGTTAATAGCTCAGATAATCAATAGTTTTAATGGTTTTTCAGGACAACAACATGCAAGCTAAGGGAACAATTCTGCAATCCTTATTCAAACTAAGGAGATTTAAGTCTCTGGGACTGGGTCACATATTAACTGGCAATAAATAAAGAAACACAAAACATGCTTCTCAGAACAGAAGGTTTTTATAGGTTTACTAAGAATTAATGTTGGAGACACTAACTCATGTCCTTTCTTAGGTGCCACTTCTTAAATATTTCTTTCCCTGAAGCAAAATGAGTGCTTTGCATGTTAATTTACAGCAGCACATGCCCCGTGTTTCAGTTTTAACCTGGTAGCATGTTCCAGATTTGATACAGCCATGCATTTAAGCAATTATCTGGAAGGCAGAGTCAGGGACAGTAACACAGTCTGGAATTTAGCTGCCGGAATACACCAGAGGAAGACAAATTCTCAGAGCCCCAAGGTTACACAGACATCACCTTGAAAGAATAAACTGAGTTCTCTTCATGTCTTGCTACTGATGTAAAACAGAAAAAAAAAAAAATAAAATCCCAGACCCCAAAAATCCAAGCGTTTCTATTATGATTACTACTGCTAAACCTAATTAACTCTCAGTATGTGCCAGACATAGCAGACCTGATTAAAGTCTTCTGTTCTGGTGTTAAAAAATAATCCAAGGCCTTTAAGCTTTAATTCAGATGCCTATGATTTTGTAAGAACAACTGCTGTACAGAATATGCTAATTAGAATTTTTGAATTAAAATGGTTTACATCACTCATGGAAGGAAGGAAGGAAGGAAGGAAGGAAGGAAGGAAGGAAGGAAGGAAGGAAGGAAGGAAGGGTGCCAGTTGCCAGTGGCGGCTCCTCTCCTGGAGCGGCTTTCCTCTGCTCTTTGCAAGAATTTAGGATATTTCTTTCTTAATCACCTCTGATGGAGATTAGCCTCATCTTTGTTTCACCTCTATCTCATTGAAGTTATGTTCCTTACATTGCTATGTGTCATTCAGACTGCTAGAAGACTGATGTTTGAGGCTAAAGGTATATTTTGGTTCCAGCTGGGAGTTGTTTTTGTTGCTGCAGTGGAGTTCTTCCAAGTTCAGAGAAAAAAAATTAAAGTATGTAATTTGTTTTTTTCTGAGAATATTCCACTTTGCACCAGAGCACACTCAGAGCAACAGTCATGACCTTGGTGTATCACAGTCCATGGTTTTGACAGGAGAATCAGTAGCATAAGATGTTGTGTATTAGGAAGAGATTCTATGCTGAGTTAATCAAAATCTGCAATATGACACATAATCTGGGTTTGATTATAATTCATGTCTCAAAGACCTTATTTTTGGGAAGTAGAAGGGCAGCTTGCTTGCTTTTATTTTGAAGTAGTTCTATAATTTATGGTAGGTTCCTAGCTTGGTTATTAGAAAAAGACATGTATTTGGGATTTTGGTATTGTCTTGTTTGCTAGAACTCATCAAATCTCCCAATGTTTGTCTATAAAGATTTACTTAATGCAATCCTTCAATAAGTGGCATGTGTCCTCATTTGTTTAAGAGAAGTCTTCTCCACTTCTTCTGACTCTAAACTCTGCTGTGAACACTGAGTGAGGAATGGATAATCAGGGGTCTCATTCATAGCTTTTTAAGTCCATAGAAATAATCCCAGGGGAATTTTGAAAGAGATCTTTAACTACCCAACACTTCTCCTGGAAAGGAATCTCCTGTAAAAGCCAGTTGTTCAATGGGACAGCTAGTTACCTGGTGCTTTGTTACAATTTTAAAGATGCAACAAAGCAACTGTATGAATTTGTTATTGCCAAGAGTATTTTTTTAGATATTAATTTGAATTCTGACTTAGCAGTTTGTTGGGCTGATTCAGATAGCCATTTTTTCATAACAGAAAATACTTACAGATATGTGTGGGACATCCTTCAGAAGTGCAACACGATTTTTCTTGAGACACCATTAATATTTCAGGTTGACACTGTGTTAGAAAAATACAGAAACTGTTTTTCCTTGACATTTGGGTTATGCTATCTGAAATTCATTTCAATGGCAATGAGAAATATTGATGCAAACTGCAGCCTTTTGTACAGGGAAATCCTGCTGTACTAAATCTTGACTGTAACCCTGAAATCCTAAACTGAGAGAAAACTTCAAAGGACTGAGTTTTACTCCTGCTTTCACATCAGGCAGTCAGTAATGCACAAGTATTTGCATATGTGAAAAGTTGGCACAGTTGGTATAGTGGTAACAAAGCAAGGTTATAGAATTTTCACTGTTGCCACCACCCAAAGTTCACTAAAGCAAACAACAAAAAAAGTATCCTTTCCAGGTTTTTTTACTTGCTTGATAGATTTTGATGCTTTGTCATTTGCATTTTTCAGATTCTTTTTGCAGCAGCTGTGAAATACATCAATACAAGAAGAGAAGTCTATCTATGATTGACAACTATAAATTTCGTATGGCTGTTAATGAAAGCAGGTCTTCATTTCCCTTCTGGAAAAATAATTGTTACAACTGAATTCCTCCTTCAGAGACTAAAAAAAAAACTGCAGAAAGATTTGTGGGACAACCTTTGTTTTAATCACTACTTTTACTTAGGTTTTTACCTTTCTTTCTGCCCATTGCTTGCTCTGTGCATATTTGCCTGTATTTCTGTTCTTCCTTTTCTGTTTGTCATTCTTGGTCCTTATTATTTTCTCAGTATTTGCCTTTCTCATGCATGCTTTTAATGTACCTTTGCTTTTCTTAAATCTTTCTGTGGGCTTGTGTTCTCTGAAAGTTCAGGGTTATGTTTGGCAATCAGTAACTCAGCGTTTGAGTGACTGATCACACTGAATTAATGCTGCATCTCCAGTATCCTCCCATCACCTTTCTCAGCCTGCTTCTTTCTGACACTCTGAGGATTTGTTGTGCTACTGTGCCAGGGTAAGAAAATAGCATAAGCTTGCTCTGAGATAGTTGCTCTCTCTGCTGTGGTCTAATTTGCTCCTTCTCAGTCTTGCATATTTCATTGCCTTGCCAGAAGCTGTGATATCCTCCCTGCTTTGTCTGCAAATGAGCCCATACATTTTTGGTGAAGCCCTGTCCTCATGCTCCACAGTGAGCCAAAGGGAATGTGCTGGTCGTGACTCTGCTTGAGGATGTTCATATTGTGCTAATGCCACAGGACTGGCGCAGACTATTACTTTAATATATGGTACGTGGTAACATGCTTCTGCTGTGATTCAACATCTCAGCCTCCTTACTACAATTTTTCTTACCATTTTGTGGGGCTCAGAACCTCATGTGGGTACTGCATACAAAGCTAAGATTTTTACCCTTGGTGTTATTGCTTTTGTATGAGCTCGTCTAGGAATAAAACATGGACATTTGGCTTGTATTAGTAGGAAAGACATGCTGTGCTGTTATGCCTGAGAGACTGTGCCATACAGTAAAATTTGCTGGACAGCCTTGTTGATTCCTATGGATACATCAATTCCCATTGATACATTGTTGACCAATATTGCCTCTATCATCTGCAGGAAATGGGTGGACAAGAACTGAGCTGTCATCTTGAATCAGAGAATGAAAATAAACATAACTGCACATCTTCACATCCTGTAAAGGTCAGTGGTGCAACGTTCCCTTGGAAAGAGTAATTGCTTTTTCCCCCTGCTTCTTCTAAAGCAAAACTTCAAGTCTTAAAAACAAAACAAAAAAAACCACGAAATATTTATGACTGAAAATCCTTTCATGAAATGAGGATTTCATTTAAGGGTTTTCCATGTAAAATTAGAAATATTTTAGGAAGGTAATAGATACATGGTGATGGAATAAAAATTGGCTGTCAATGACTGAATGGCCTTAGATCAGATTCCTGACTCTTTTCCTAGGGTTTAATAGGCTCTAACACTCTAATCAGTTTGCAGTATCAAGTACAGCTTCAGTTGTCTCACTTCCTAGCCAGTCTTCTTGGCTCCTGGAAGTCCTGGACAAATGGTCAGTGTTTGCATGGGAAATCCAGGTTTCTGCTCTTTGGTCAGGTAATGGTGAAGGTCATATGCAACGGCTACTGGAAAGCTCCAGTGTGTCAGACACTGCACAGGGCACACTCATGGTTTCCCTGTACAACACAACGAATGCAAAAGATCCTTTGGACAGGACTAAGGATTTTTTATTCTAACCAACAGTCCAGTGAGCACTGAATTTTACTGAAGAAGCTGGGAAGCATCAGAAGAGATCTACATAAGGGCTACCAGGAATGAATAGGAAAACAAATGAGTGGGAAAAGCAGTATCCAGCACAGTAGAAAAAAAAAGACCAGAAGTGTGAGTGGGGGCTTCCTATTCTACAAGACAGGAAAAAGTGGAACTCCCTATAATTAGAAAGCCCTGCCAAGAAGGTAGATAACTAAGTTTTTCAAGAGAGAAAGGTGTCTGGTAAAATACTTCACTTAGCATAACAAAAATCTTAAAGCATATTTAATTTCAAAATCTGTCCACTTCCAATCCTGATAAACTCCATTTTATACTAAGAATGTGTAAGCAATCAAAAAGGAAGTAGCTCCTGGGAATGAAGTAATTTTATTTGTATTTACAAATGCACGCACACAAACATCTTCACCCATTTATTTCTGTACACACAAGTCCACAACATATGTATATTTATATTACTGTGCTCTCGAGGATGTAATTCTGGAGTGCTTGGCTGAGCACCATGGTCCTGACCTGTCAGCAAAGAAGGTTTAAAGCAGGCCTGGGGTTTGGAGAGTTTCCATCTGCAGACTGGCTTGCATGGCTGGCTGTGCACAGGAGAGCTGTGGTGAGACTGAAGAGGTAGGCAATTGTAGGGCTGGGACAATGATTTTTAAAACCATCCACTTTGTCAAATGCAATATTTTAAGACTATTCCTCCAAATGCTTTGTTTCCTCCAAAATGTCACCAAGGAAATTTCCCGTCTAATGAGGCTGACAGTTGTAGCAAGTCCCACTGCTCACAGAAGGGACTGGGTGATTCAGACAGGCAGAGATGATCAATGCTGCATGTAGCATGTCACAAATGGAACAGAAAGGTTAGGGACATCTGAATGAGGGAGTTGAGCTGTCACCTTGCCTCCGGGTTTCATTCTGAAAATTGCAGGGAAGTTGTGCTCTTCCTCCCTCGAGATTTGCACAGGACACTTGCTGCATCAAGGATCCTTTCTGACATTTCTGGTGGAAGCAACTAGAAGAAAGAGGGAAGTCAGATAGCAGAGTGTCTCCGTGTGCTGTGCTGTTGCCAAGCAGATTATGTGCTGTAATCTGTAAGCACTGAACTGTGTTTGAATTACGAGGAACCTCTCCCTTGCTTTTGTTTCAGCCCCCTGGGAGAGGCGATATTTCCGGACTGCTAATGTCACAGCGTGACCTGTTAATAACCTGCAAGAGCCTTCCTCCACTCCGTTGCCTCCCTCTCCCCCAGGACGCGGCAGCTGCCGTCACATGGATCGAATGCCTGCCTTCTATGCGCTTCATTGAGAAAAAATCAAGCATGTGGCCTGAGGTTCCCCTGATGACTGTCTGGGGATGATGATTTCTACCATCTGTTCTGGCTGCCTGTGGCTCCCGGAAACACCGAGGTGTATGTTGCTTCTGGCCATACGTGGGATTCCTAATGAAACCTCAGCTGCTGTCCAACTGTCTGTGAATATCAGATGGGTTTGAATTATTATCCGCCAAGAGGGGAGGGAGAAGCACTTTGTTTAACTCTTTAATCTGAACCACTAGACAGCACATGCATAATCACAGGGTACAAAGCCGCTGAATTATTAGCACCTGCATCACGGTGGCAGCTGTAGCGTTTGAAAGTGTGCTGGGTCTGCCTGATTGAAGATGCCCGGGCTGGTTGTTTCCAGGCTAAATATAAAGTCTCGAGTGAAATTCATCTTACTTTAGCTCACTTGGAAGCCTTGTAATTATACCAGAGATTTATTTGATCCCTTCACTTCTGATTTGTGTTAAAGGCACATTTAAGACATATAAATTGTTTATCAGTGTATGAAAAAGGCTGCTCATCAAATATTTTAAATGCAGCTGAGGAATTACAGCATTTCCAAAGTTTTTTATTGAGATAGAAGAAGTCAGGGCAAATTGATCCTATTTTTGATATATGAGAGAGACTTCTGTGCAAAAAAAACATTGATAATGAATAAATACACATCACTTCTCTTTCAGGATTTGACACCCTCTCTGTTATTTTCCTTGTAATCTATCATTTAGAAACCTTTTTCTCAATGTTTGCTGAATACCAAATTTTAGTGGATGTTGAGGGTCACTATATCACCCAGAAGACTGCATCTTAATAGAAAGGATTTGACGCTCTTTCTTGTTAGAATTGTCTAGACTTCATCCCTTGATATTCACACTGTTTTCTCCATTCATATACATACTATTTTCCTTGAATGAATAGATGCTCTCAGTAAAAAATACAATGAGTTTTATGTGGTCGGAAAAATTGCTTACACAATCAGTCCTGGAGCAGAGAAGTTATTACGGAGATGCTGAATGGATCAGCAGTAACTGCTACATCTCTTGCAGTCAATGCTCAAGCAGAGACATGCAGAATATAAGACTTGTAAGAAACCTCAAAGGGAAAAGGAAAAGGGAAAAAAAGGAAAAGGAAGGAGATACCTAATAGTAGGCAGTAGTGACAGCCTTGGGTTGTTAAACAGTAAGGGAAGAGTATCAGTGCATCGTACTGGATGCTTTGCATTTTCAGATTCAAGTTCAACACCTCTGTAGCATGACCTCATGCACATATTTTTAGAGGATTTTTTTTTACTAATACTGTGGTTGTTAATCAAAGAATGTGAAAACACTTCTTAGCAATGGCTTACCATAGGGCGTTTGATTGTTTTTGCTTTTGGAGCTTTTTTTCGTTATGCCATGAGAAATAAAAGCAATCTGCAAATGCATTCAGCAGCCAGTGCATAGGCATGGGGTGGGAGTCAGGGTTCCCACCACTGCTGGAATCTCTTTCTTTTGTCGACTGACTCATGCAGAGAGAAGTGCACATATCTTTTGCATATGCATGCTGTCAGAAATCAGTATCAGGATAGAAGGCTTGAAAGTAGGCAGCACCAGAAAATTCAATAAAACTTGGAAAAATATTTTTATTTCTAATTTTCTAATTTATTGATCCTTTTATTAAAAAAAAAAAAAAAAAAAAAAAAAAGCCAATCAAAGACACAGGAGCTATATACAGAAACATTTTCTGTATTTATTTTGTCCAACCTGGAATGACCCAGTAGTTACCTCTGCCTTCATCTTTAAAGCAGATTTTCATTTAGCAATGAAAGCTAGGCTACTGGCTTTTCTCAAACATGAGCAAGTTAAGAAGGACACGCAAATACAGGAGAGGTGATTTGCCCATAATGTAAAGCTTCTCTGACAGAATTTCTTTTTTTGTGTCAGGATACAGGAAAATTTATCTGTACTACCAGTGTCTGTCCAAAAAGAAAAAACCAAAACCCCACCAACAGAAATAAACCCCAGCCCCAAAACCAAACCCTTCCAAGCCCCTTAGTTTTAAAAATAGTTAGCTTTCAGCCCAGAGCTTTTTAAAGGAAATCTGGTGTTTCTTTCTTCTCTCTGCATAGAACCTCTGCCTCACTGAAAAGAGATTTGACAGATGGAGACAGCTTGTAACAATGTACTTGAAGCTCTGAAAGACTAAAATGAGTAATCAAAACCATTCCAAAAAGGATTTTTTCATGAATCTGTCTAAAAATATATGTCACAGAGAATTTCATTCCCCCTTTTTCCTCTCCTCTTTTTTTTGTTTGAAGTAAGGTGGGTATTTATATTTAGATGCATATAATTATGTGTGATTTCCCTTTTCTGTTAGTCACATCATGTCTTGGCTTGCAGTCACAAGTGACGTAAGATATTGCAAAATGTCACTGATAAATATGTTAAGAGACAGTGAACTAGAATTAAAACATGGAGATCCCAGTGTGAATCTCATCATCAAGTTCTTCTGCCATAGTCCACTTTTGCTGAAATTTAGATTATGATGAAACATTTGTAAGAATTATTCTGAAATGGAGAAATATACTCTGCAATTTCTAGGTCTCAGATGGTGACTGTGAGGGGCAGAGCATGAAACCTTCCCTCCTTCTGTCACTTGAAATATTTCCCTTTAGGCTTACTGGGCTGTTAGAGGGATTTGAATATACATACCTGTGGGAACACTTGGCCTGAAGGGATTCTTTTTGGGGTTGCTATTGAGAGGTGACTGTTGCACTGAATTCCCAGTCATCTGTGCCACAAACCTTGACTAGGTTAGAAGGAATGTTGGGGAGAACTTCACAGATGATGGAGAAGGAAATGGCTGTCAGAAAAATTTTGTTGCTAGCAGAACAGAAGAAAAAGTCTACCATTTCCCAACATATCTATACATGTTCCCTGCTCCAGATTATGAGCATACAGCCTGATGTACAGCAAAGTACAGGTGTACAGGTTATGAGCATACAGCCTGATGTCAAATCTTTCTTCAGTGTGGCTTACACAGGTGGTGAGCACTTACTTTTGTGGTTGTGGTGTTGATAGCTTGCAGTTCTGAAAAAGAAATCTATGATTTCTCAGCACAGGCACATTTATGCATGCATGCAGTAAATGTTTCTGCATGGCTAAAGCTTTACTATACCTACTTTGTGTGTGATTTATGTAATTGGTGTGATCAGGGTTTGCGTGTGATTAGTGTGCTTATTCATTGAGTGTTAACTATCTATAAATGAAGGAAATTTCAGTGCTGAGGGGCTCTTTTTTCAAAATCCCTAGAAGAATCCAGTCTTCCCATATAATTCAGACCATAAAGAGAATCCTAAACTTTCAGAGCCCTCCTAAGAAGTCTTGTTATATAGAGAGGAGGAATAAATTTTGCATGGAGTAAATGAACAGAAGTTCCTTCTCTAATAAAGGGAATATACCAGGCAGTGGACTACTTTCCCCTGGAATCTTTGCAGGTGCTGTCATTTAAGATGCTCATAAGACTGACTGGAACTCTAGAAATAAACAGGTAAGATTAATTCTATGCTAAAATAAGGTTCTAATGTGACTCCCCACCTCTAAAGGAATGGTGACATTCCTTTGCTGTGGTAAACTCAGAGCAAAGAATAGCAAGCACTGAGTAAGGGAGTTGTTTGCCAAATAAGTGTCCCATTTTCAGGGTAACCTTTTGACTGCCCTAGGTTTTCCTGTTTGACTGCTGCTCCAAGGAATTGATACAGTACCTGGCAGCCAGCAAGATTTCTTATGACAGCAAGTGCATACACAAATTGTCAGAGGCTGCTGGGCTTCCTAGAAGGATATTTTAAAGAACCTTACAAGATCTTAGGTAAATAATTTGGAATGTTCATCCAGCAGAGAAAGCCCAGAATTTTGCAAGTGTATAAGTGACTTCATGTGGCTGTGTTTTCTGACGCACACAAGCAGATATCAAAAGGGGCAGTAGATAATGACACAAAACCATTGTTTTATCACTTCTTTCAGTTAAATCACATCCCAAATGCTTATAATACACCACATGGATTATTGAAAATTTCAGCAAAGGACAGACAAAACCTGGTTCTGGAGAGCTGTTGTGATTGCTTGGTAACCTTGATCCCTGATAGGCAACTGATGCAGAGCAGTGTTCCATCATCTTATTTTAATCCAGAGTTTAGGCCAAATTCTGTTCTGCTCATAAATTTAAGTCCTCATTTGTCTATGAGGTAAGTGGGACTACTGTGGGAATATGACATTTAATTAAGGTAATCGAGTGTGTGAGACTGTGTCTTTGCTAGTGTGCTGTTTTCTTATTTTGCTTTCATGTTTTAATTGTCTTTATCTTCTCATTCTATGTGTTCATGCATAGTGTTTCTCACTAAAACTGCTGCACTGCAAAAAATACTGTCAATAACAAAAAGGATAATAAATGATGTGATATCAGGCATGACTGTAAGAATGCCCTTATTATGAACATTTTTGTGATAGAGACCTTTTTTGCTAGCAACTAAGAACAGAGAGTATTATTTTGCATTGTATGTACCTTTTGTGTTCCCAGGAACCAAAAAAAAAAAAATTAATTAATTTTCACAGCTGAGAAGAGAGGAACAACATCCCAAAAAGCTGGGTAACTTTCCCCTGCGAGGTTCTCATCAGAGACACTTGCCCATTAAGGGAAAGCACAGAGTTTCAATTTCAACAAATGCAGTTCTTTTTTATTCTGGGTACAGTTGATAGGGTGACTCGCTGCTTTGCTAAGGAAATCTGGTGTTTTGACTTTAAAAAAGCACATTCAAGCAAAACAGATTTTACTTACTACCTTTGTTCTACTATTTTAAGGATAGGATTAGAGGACAGTGCTAATAGGTAGAATTAAAGAGACATGTTTGTCCTTGCATGAGCATGAAATGAAAGCACACCATTGAGTTCCCAGTGAACTAGAAAGGAAGGTGTTCAGTGAGTAACAGCAGGTGTACAGGTCTTCATGTCTTGAGTGAGGTGTAATGTGATTGCAATCTCTGCCTTCCTGAGCACTGTGAATAGGAACAAGACACAAAGGAAGAAAATGGGGCCACATCCTCCCTTAGTGTAAAACGTCACATCTCTGCTGAAGTAAATGGGACTCTGCTTAATCACTTTAGGTAAGGATTTCATCCTTTCAGCTGGAACCTTTCCAGACTGCCATGCAGGTATCACTCCACCCCACCTGCCTGATCTTCAGCTTTCATTCACTTAGGTAGACAGCAGTAATGCTCTTTCCTGTAACCTGGATCCCGAGGCTATGCCTTCATGGGAGGAAAGCTCTGATTGCACTCCTGCAAACAGTGGTGGCTGCCCTGGGTCCCAGGCACACCTTTCCCTGAACCACTGCTCCATGATCTCACTTCTCAAGGATGTGTGTGCAAATGTACACACACACACGCATTTTACATAAGATTAACAATGTATTACTTTTTGTTTTACTAACATGGAAAATATGCAGACCTAGGGGGGAAAATAATGTGCTGAAACCCAGAAGCACTTTTCTTCTATTCTCTATTAGCAGAATTTTGTCTGGGTTTTGGATCTCTGTGTCCCTGTTCCTTATCTTTCTGCCAAGTCATGAAGCATCTCTTCATCTCTGCTGCCTACTGACCTGTTTGCTCATTTCTCATAGCCAAATAGAACACAATCCTCCAGATGTTCTACAAATATGCTCCTCTATTCCCACCCAGATGCCTAGTGAGTGATTCTGTGACATTTCTTGATCTATACCTCCTCTGTTCTTAAATGAGGCAATTATGTTGGATTTTCTACTTTCACATTAAACAGTAAAGAAAGCCCAATTTTCTTCCAGCTTTATCTAATTTATTGCTCACTACAGGTTCACCTGAAAAGTTGGACCTCTGGGTTTGGCTACAGATTGCTTTTCTTTGTCTTTGAGAGATATTAACTAACTTTTGCCAGTAAATGTATCTACAGTAATTATATTCTAGAATACCAGTTCTTTTATATTAAAAATTTAGTAAAATCTTTATTTTCATGAGCTTTATCTAGTTTCCATCACAGATAGATTTTCTTGCTGAGTCTCAAGAGAATTTTTCTTGTTTAATAATTTCAAAGACAATTTTTAAAGGTAGGTACAGATTGTCACAAAATCACAGAACCATTGGCTTTGGAAGTGACCCCTGGAGATCATCTAATCCAATCCTCTTTCCCCCTCAAAGCAGGTTCACCTGCAGCAGGCTATATAGGATCACGTCCGGTCAGGTTTTAAATATCTCCAGGAAGGAAAGTCTACAGCCTCTCAGGGCAGACTCTGTCAGTGCTCTCCACAGTAAAGGAGTTCTTCCTTAAGTTCAAGTGGAACTTCCTGTCCATCTGTTTCTGCCTGTTTCCCTGTGTCCTGTTGATGGGAACCACTGAAATAAGTCTGGTGCCATTCTTTCGACACCTGCTGCTAAGGTATTTGTGTGCACTGATAGTATCCCCTCTCACTCCTCTCCTCTCTAGACTAAACAGGCCCAGCTCCCTTGGCCTATCCTCATAAGAGAGATGCTCCAGTCCCCTCATCACAGCCTTCCACTGGACCCTCTCCAGTAGTTCCTTGTCTTTCTTGTCCTGAGGAGCCCAGAACTAGACACAACACTCCAGATGTGCTTCACCAGGGCTGAGTAGAGGGGCAGGATCACCTACTGCATCTTGCTGGCAATGCTCTTTCTAATGTACGCCAGAATCTCACTGGCCTTCATGGCCACAAAGGTGCTGGTGGCTCATGGACATCTTGTTGTCCACCAGGACCCCCAGGTCCTTCTCTGTTGAGCTGCTTTCCTGTGGATCAGCCCCCAGCCTGTGCTGGTAAGTGGGGTTATTTCTCCCGAGGTGGAGGATCCTGCATCTGCCTTTGCTGAACTCCATTAAGTTCCTTTCCCCTCAAGTCTCCAGTGTGTCCAGATCTGTCTGAGTAGCAGCACAGCCTTCTCATATATCAGCCACTGCTCCCAGTTTTGTACTGTCAGCAAACTTACATCCTGGCCCTTCACTCGCTTCATCGATGAACAAAACTGAAGCCAGTACTGGCCCCTGGGGAGCTTCACTAGGCTACATCCAGCTGCCTGTAGAAGGCCTCATTGATTTTTTTTACCTGTCCAGGTGGCTCTACTAAACACCCACAACAGCATCACCATGTTATTCTGTTGGCAATAAGGGGCACCTTATTTCCTACCCACAAGCTCTCAACACGTTCTTCATCCAGCCTTAAGAAGAGCACCATACATTCCAGCTTCTCTCCTTCACTTAAAAAGCAGCTCAACCACCTTGATTTGCTGCCTGTCTTTCCTAAAAAGTACATAGCCATCCATGACAACATTCCAGTCATGTGTGCTATCCCACCATGGCTCTGTAATGCCAGTGAGATCATGGTCCACATGCAGATGTCTAATTCCTCCTGTTTATTCTCCATGCCATATGTGTTGCTGTACAGGCAGTTCAGGGGGGCATTAAAGAATTCAGGCTTTCCAGGAAGAGTCCATGAGAGCCATAGGCACCCTTGAGGTGGTTTGCCTTCTGGTTTTGCTTCAACTAAGGAACATTTGTCACTTTTTGATAGTTTTCTTGAAAGTTCTAAAGCAACTCAAGCCCAGAGCATGAATCTACTGACAGCTTTGGAGAACTTATTTCCTAAATACTTTACATGTCAGGCTGCAGCAAA
This sequence comes from Sinosuthora webbiana, assembly GCA_013397395.1. Taxonomy (NCBI): domain Eukaryota; kingdom Metazoa; phylum Chordata; class Aves; order Passeriformes; family Sylviidae; genus Sinosuthora; species Sinosuthora webbiana. Next base: position 636,720 of record VXBN01016568.1, on the reverse strand, counting down.
ATGAAGGAGACAGTTCTTACTGTAATTTGTTTGAAAAGAGGGAAATAATGGACATTTTATTCCTAATTTAATTATAATAAGCTGGAGAAGATTAGATAACTGCCAAAGCCAAACCTTTTAAGAAGAATTCCTGTCCCTCTAAAACAATGACATGATTTCCTGTGACTTGAATTTTGCTCATGTATAATTTTACTGTTTCATTGGAGTGTGTGATACAAAACAGGCCCTTTTTCATGTACAGTGGTTTTCTGGGTCAAGTGGCAAAACGTAAGAGATAAGGACAGGTGGCTTCAACACTTCTTGTAAAGCTTGGATATCCATTATAATTTGAGGTAGGGAAGGCATATCATGTGTCTACAAGAGGAGAGAGAGGAAGGGTAAGGGATAATCTGAAGTGTAGATTTAAACCCAGTGAAACAGGAATAATATTTGAGAGTAATGACCTACCAAGATGTTGTGACATTTTATCACTTGTAAAGTAAAATAAATTCTGCACTGCAATATATATATATATATATATATATTAACTCCAGAAGGGTTAAGTTTTAATTTTCTCGAGTGTCTTAAGAGCACTTTTCTCTTCTACACTAGATGAAGAAGGGGAAGAAAGTTAGCCTTTTTCTAATTGTCCAATCCACTCTGCAGCGTGCACAGTAACATTCCAGCCCTGGAGTTTGAAATTACCTTCTAATGACACAGGAAGTACCAGACAAGAAAGGTCTGCTCCAGCTGCCCAACAGCACCAACTAATGTGCTCAGATACATTTTCAGGGGTGAGGAAGCAGGTTGTTTGCTCTATTCATTCTGTGCCAGGGTTGCCAGGATGTTGAACAAGGCTGTATTTACACAAGAAGTCCTTTGCTGATATGAGAATACTGGTGTACTCTGTTGGCAAAAGGTTTTTCATGCAATTGCAGTCTACAATAGGAGAACCAGTGAGACAGTGGAAGTAAAACAATTCTTTTTTCTGGCTCAACCCTTTTTGAATTAGAGAGTCCTGATAGTGAAGCTATGTTGGGGCAGAGGTAAAAGGAACTGAAAACTGCAAAATACTCCTTCAATATTATTGTGCAGAGTGAACTGTAACTTGAATTTCAAGTTCCTGTGTAAATACATGTGTGAGGAAAAGAAGTGGAAGGGTGGTAGCAATGAGAGAACAATAAAAGTTGTCCTTTAGGAGTTCTTAGAGATCTGGAATTTGCTTTATATAAATTACTGCCAATTTATATTTTGTATGGAGACAGAATTGTATCATTCCATGGAATAATCTAGGAGGGAAAAATCAGGAAGGAGTGAGTCATTGAAAACCCAAATATTAACAGAAGCACAAGAACAATTGAGTACAAATTGGGGATGAACAAATTTAGTCTGAAAAACATGGAAATATTACTAACCATTAGAGGAGTTATTGCTTCCCTGTAGAGAAATTGTAGTGGCAAGAACTGCCAGCTATTGAGAGGCTGACGGTAGGATGATGTTCCCCAATGCACTTGATGACCCAGGAGGACCCTCCCAGCCCTAAGTTTCCAAAACCACTTTAGGAGTTACAATAAAAGACAGCAAAAATTTTGAAAGACAGAAGTGCTCTTTCCTGGATGTCAAATGCAAAAAAGTCTCAGTTCCAAAAGATGTCTAGGTGAAAAATGCTATTTCATACTTTTATTGCTGGCTACAGATTTTTGAGCCCCTGATGTTGAATAAGACCAATGTAAGAAATTAGCTTGAAATGGCTTGGATAAAGTTACTTTTTAAGGGAAAGCCTATGGCAGTTTTCAAAACACTGCAGAGGGAGCAGTACCCAACTGCTCTTTGTCAGCAGCACATCCCTTTATGGATCACATCCACTGGTGGACTTCTCAGGAAAAAGAAATAAAAGCAACTGTAGGTTGATGAGTTTCTGAGTTTCTTCCTTGTCCCCACTGCTGAGATGCAGTTCTTGTATCCCAAGCAACTGTTCTTCCTAAGCTGCACGTAAACCTACTGCTGATGAAGTGGAAAATATCTGCAGGAGTAGGAATGACCCAGGTTTTATCAGGTAACTCAGGAGAAAAATGTCCCCCTCATTGCTAGTTCTTAGAGTCAGTTTTCTCTAATTCAAAATTTCTGCCTTCCTAGTATTGCTGGGTATTGTGGAAATGGCGAATAAAGCTCTGAAAGACTGTTGTCCTTTGGTTATAGTTATAGATCCTTTTAGAACATGCTGCTCTTACACAGAAAATTACGCACGTGCTGTGAACCACGTTACTTACGTGCCAACTCAAGTGTCACCATAGTACCTTATAGAGTGGAAATGCCACCATCTGGTGGTTGCATCTCTGCTGAAAGACATTCGTGGTGGTATTGGGGATTGAGATTGCCTCTGCCCAGTGAGGAAACCCTGTTTTAGATTAAGAAATTAAGGCTCCCTGGAAGTCATTTCTCCTGGACAACACTTCACTTTGCAGGCATACCAGATAGGCCCAGCAATGTGGAGTAGGAGACACCTGAATAAATGCTGTTTAATTTTTTTTTTTTTCGCTGATGCTAAGACACTTCTAACACAAATTTTGACTATAATTGCGTTTTTTGGGAGGGCTTGGCAGCACCGAATCACAAGATGACTTCTATAAGAAACACATATAGAATCCATCTGCACACTTCTTGAACATGCAGCCTCTCCCTCTTTCTATTTAAATGATTCCTATGGTCTTGCCATCAGCAGTAGCTTATTGTCTCCCTACAAGATGCTCTTTAGAGAAACTTACTTTTCTCTTGTAATTTTTTTCTTGTTATCAATGTAACTTTGTTCTGGAGAGATTTTAGGGTTTAACTTTATATGCATCCTTCTGAGGTAGCTTAATGAGTTTTGCTCTGATTGTTACCATGTTCTAGGCTGAGTAAAAATATTCTTGAAATTTTAAAAAAGAATCTGTTCCTGCATTCCAGGAGGACAGCAGAGGAACAGACGTGATTGCAGTAACAACACTTTGGATTTACCCTAACACAGAAGAGAGCACAATATGACTTTCTGCTTACGTTTACAAGGTCAGAATTGAGTGATAAACTTTGAGCAAGCCAGAGGCTTTTATACCTTCTGACTGAGGAATTTTGAGCTTAACTCATTTTTGGAAACCAAATTTGTGATTAGATTTCTGACCTGTTCTGTGTTGTAGTTAAGACCTGAAGTTTACAGAAAAATGAACTCATGCTCTAAAACAAAACTCTGCTCTGTGTGGCACAACAGAGCTGCAGAGTGAGATATTCTGTATAACTTGTGGAAGATTTAAAAAGTGGTTTTCATGCATTTCAGCAATGTATTATCTGGAGCAGCTCACTTATGTGACCTGCAGAACATCAAGATTTTTTGTCTTCTGCCAACCACTTGTATTTTTTTTATTACATTTATAAGCCTTGGATACAGGGCCGCCTTCTCCTCACAAACTTCTATGGTGCCTAGTCTGTGGGACATCAGTCCCTGCTGGGATGCCTTGGCAGTTTAACTACGTAAGACAGGTCCTCTTACCTTGCAAAAATTACATTGACAGCTACAGCAGCCTGTTCTTTTTTCTCTCTCTTTCCTGAGTACTTCTTGGATACAGGCTGGGGAACGTGGGTAGGAAATACACCTATGGACAATAAATACCTTGAAGTAAAATAGCTAACATGCATGGATGGTAGGGTTTGTTGCTTCAAGGAGAACTGGAGACACAATAGGGTGCATGCAGGACACCCTGCTCTATCATATTACACATCCAGCCGTGTATCCATGTCTAAAAAAGCATTGAAAATTGAGCAAATCTAAAGGGAGAGAAATTAATAGATAATTTTTTTCTTGAAGTCCTTCTGCTTTTACTCTGCCATATGAAGCACAGTTAATGCATGTCATATTTTTTCAACTGGCCACTCAGCTGCTTCCTGCACCTCAGATCTCCCTCTTCCTCTGTCTGATGTGTGTGTCATAGCCCATGAGAAAAGCAGGAGCTATGTGACTGAAACACGACAAAGAACTTTGCAATTGATTTTTCCTCTGCATTGTTAGGAAACATCAGATTACTTAAAAGATCTCAATGGGAATTGCAACCTTGTTCCCCACTGGCTTTTTGTAACTTGTTGATTAATCATCCTAGCCTGGGCTTTTGCAGTGACTGAAAACAAAGACTGACATGGAAGTATTTTGTCCAAGGATAACCTTCCCATTCCAGGCATTTTTAACCTCACACCGACAGTGATTTCAGCTGCAATGGGTTCTTGGAATCCCTGAGCTTCCTGCTGGTGGTATTCATTGCCAATGATTCCAATGGCAAGCCTGCACCCTGTCTGTCCATGTCTGGTCCCTCCCAACAAAACCAGTGTGCAGTGACACATGCTAACAAGCAAATGGAGAAAAAGGCCCAGAGAGCAGCTATTTTTGCTTGTTATGTGTAAGGCCATGTGTCTGCTACCTGGCAGCTAAATGTTTACTAGCTAGCACGTGTGCTTGGTTGAAGACTTAATTGTATACCACTATTATTAGTTCCCAGTTATTGGGGTGATGTGTTCTCCTGCCCTACAGTAGGAGACACAGCTTTCTCATCTTCAAACAGCTTTCAAGAGAGAAGGTAAATAATAATCAATCATAAGCTACTTGGTTGGGCTTAATTCTTACAGAGGTGGATTTACTCCCCTGCTTTTCCAATAGGTGTTTGTCTTTCAGTAGATTCCCTAAAAATGCACAAAACTAAGGAAAAAAAGGGTTTATACAGGTTTTTATAATGTGCCATCCTGTTTTATTTTCTCCTAAGCAGTGCCTGGGATTACTGCATTGTCTAAATATGAATAAGTAGAGTTTTCAAGCCACAGATATTTCAGGCTCTCTTGTACCTAACCTTTCTATCTACACCATCCAATTTATGCTGGTCCTATCAAGACTTTCAGACTCCTCAGAGAAAAGAAATATTAATCCAGAGCCACAGGGACATACTGGAGAGCAAGGCAATCTATGTCCTCTAAACACAGGTGATAAATTCCCCTGATTCCTCCCCACACTTGAAGCTTCTGGAAAAAAGATAACCACAATAAAGAATTTCTGGAATGATTTTTAGATGCATGACAGACTTCATATTACATTACTTCTAACTGTCAGATTTGTCTTAATCAAAGTATGTTATTAAATATTTCAATCACCACAGGAATTTCAGATTCTGTTTGACTGAAGACTATATGAAAGTGTAAGCATCAAGAAAAACACTTTCATGTACACTAAATAACTTAGTCACTACTTTGGCAAAGTAACTTTTGTTCTTAGACTACCTAAAAACATCAGTAAGCAAAAAGAAAATTAAAAAAATCCTATGTGTTGGGAACCTTCCATCATCTTCTAGCTGAATCTCTAGGGCTTTATATGTTTATATCAATTAACTTAATGCCTGAATGAGGTGATAAAAATAGGTAAGCTGCATGCAGCCTAAAGTCCTTTGGAAAAACAGGACTTATGCCCTTCAAACACTCTGGAAAATTACAATCCAGTTTTAACATTCTGAGGCATAATAGCATGGTTGGCCTGAAATGGGTCATTAAACAAAAACTGCTGTCAGGTTTCTCCAACAGCTACAGTTTCAGACTTTAATTTTCCAGTGGCCTGAACTTCTTTGTCAGACATCCTTTTCACATACAAATGTAAGAAACACGGTTGTTAGGTCTGATTCCTACACCATCTTCTCTGACACCAGTCTGGCAAAAGACACTTCAGATGGTGGGCAGCCTGGGGTCCTACTTGTAGGCTACAATGAGAACTAGACTAAAAGAATTGTCCATACAAAGGTCGTCTTCCAGATATTTAGTGTGAAGACTGGGGAACAAGACCTCTCCATCTTTTCCCCATCACTGTGCATGGCCCTGGATCAGATCAAACACTCAGCTGAGGAGTTTGCTGTGTAGACTGCACGTTAAAAATGGAGGATTGATGAAGTTTTTCAGCCATCTTGATTTAAATTTGAAGAAAAGTTTCTAATTTAGAAAATAATTTTTGGAGGTAGATTTATAAAACAGCTGGGGAAGAGGAGGCTTCAAAGCATCTCAGCAGCAGTTGAGAGGAGGAGGTTGCATGCATGAAGAGGTTGCTGAACAGATATAGTCAGGCTTTTCTGAAAATGCTCTTAGCATTAGGTCATTAAAGTACAACCCAAGCTGCCCAGCAGCCAGCTTTAGAGGCCTTCTGGGTGGACAGAACCCAGTAGATGGAGGCATGTGATATTTTAAATTTTTTTCTCTGGATTCAGGGAGTGAGTTAAACTGTTCAACTGGGTTGGTAATGATTGACTCAAGAAAGTGCTCATATCTTTTAAGCACCCTAAATGTGACCAAGACAAGTGTTTCATTCATAACCTCTCTGTGACAATTTTAAGAATCCAGGCAAAGTGAAACAGCTAAAATGAGAAATGTTTGGAATAACCGGCCATCAAACATGGCTGTTCATGGAGATGTTATGAGGAAGCTGAGTTGCCTCCTGGCAGAAGAAAGGAATGAGTTTGTATGTACCACTTTCTGGGCAGTCTTCTCAGCAGTTCAGTCAGTAAAGAGAAGTTGCTCCAGCTCTCTAAAGCATCTGTAAAACTTACTCCATGTCTCTCACTACCTCAGCCTGAGAGATCTTTCTGATTTTCAGACACTTTGCAGAAGTAAAATTGCATTTTCTTTTCAACTGTTGACATGCAGGCCCCATCTTCAGTGTGTTGCTCCTCCTCTGTGTTACCTTTCCTCTCTCACCCCTCCAGTGGGAAATGCACATTTACAAGAGTGGTTTTCACATGGACTTATGAATAAAGCTGGGAGCATGGAGTTGTTATTCTATTGCCTGTAAGATATAACAAAGTGGACTTGTTTTGTCATGTTTTTCCTTCATCCCAAGATGATTATTTCTTTTTACTCCTCACCCATCTACAGGAGACTATAAAACTGTCATTCTGATCCCATGACTAAACCTGTCAATGAATGAACACTAATGTACCTGGCCAGCAGATGACTCCTGCCTCAGTTATGCATTTTTGGCATGCTTACAGCTCTGCCCACCTATTGCTCAGGCAGTCAGCCAAACCATTGTCCTGTCAACATTAAAAGATCTCCTGAGACTCAGGAAGCTTAAAGATCCACATGGTGGCAACATTAGATGGTCTTGTTCTTGCTTTTCCCATATAATTCATACTTCCTGAGCCTTAGTAATTTCAGACGTCTTGCAAAAAATTATTACCAAGGCATTTAAATAGGCCTGCTTTGGAGTTGAGATAATACAAAAATATTAAATTTTGGAAAAGATCAAAGTTATTTCTCTTTAAGACAGCTGAAACCAGAAATTTGAAACTTCTTCCTGAATTTCTAAAATGCTGGACATAGACATTTTTTTTTATTTATAATAAAACATAAATACTCTTATTGAGACTGTTCCTTATCCTGTTATAGAAAAAATTATTCACCTAATGAGTTATTTTTTTATTTTTAAATTAACTATTTTATTTGTTTATTAATATTTGAAGATGGCTTTAGTTTGAAATTTTAGTTTTCAAAACATCTGGCACCTAACTGGGTCAGAAAAGTCAGTGGACTGCTTCCACTGTGAGTAGCTAGAATCTGTATATCTGCCTATCCATCTGGTCTCTGTCTCTGAAAGTGAAAGAATTTGCACCATAATGCTTTAAATGAAATTATTTCTGTTACTTTACCCTTATTTATTTGAATTCTTTGCAAAAATGAAGAGAAACTATGCAATTAATTAAAACAAAAACAAAAACAAAAACAAACCCACCCCAAAACCTTAGCTAAATGAAAAGAAAATCAGCAGTACAAAACTAAGCAAAAGTTCTTAAGTAAGGCATGCTAGTACTTAATTTAATCTGCCTGCTTCCCAGTTTTATTCACAGGCTTATCTAGACTGTTCCTACCACTTTGGAGAGAAAGTTCCCTGAAAGCCTTGTCACTACATGAATGCAGTGCTTGGTAGAAGAATAATTTACTTGTCTTATGAACTAGAGCTAGTATGAACACAGTTCTGTACCATTATGGCTTTGTCCAGACTAATTTGCTAAGGAGAAAAGTCATCAGTGTAACAGTGGATAAGTGATCCCATTTGTTATTATTTCTTTTGTATTATCTGTGTTAAAAAATTATGAAATTTATTGTGATCACCTCACAGAGCAACCAATCTGTATTTCTGCTCCTGCAGGGTTTTTTTTCTGGAGGTACTCAGAGACAGCTTGCACGTGTGTTTCTCAAAACACGTTACAGTTTTGTGCTCACACTCACTGCTGTTCGTGATGTGTGGATTCAGGGCTCCCAGGCCCCAGGTCATGGTGTGACATCAGCTTCCATAACCTGATAGACAGCTGCCAGGGCACAGAATGTCTGAGCAAGCATGGCAAGCCCATCCTGCCAAAAGTGCTGTGCATGTGCGTGGAGTACAGATACGTGCTTGCTGTGCTCAAGGTCTGGGAAAACTGGCACATCCACCAGCATAATTGCAGTCTTTGCTGGTGTTATGTTTGTGCAAATAAGAAGTATTTGGTGAATATAATTTGCGTTTCCACCTAGGGAAACTTCTGTTCCGAGATTATTAATTTCTTTCCCATGGCTGAGATCACTCTGTTCACAGTTCTCCTACCAGGAAATATCTGTCTTAAGACTCTGATAGAAACATTCCAGAAGGTTAAAGTTGAATGATTCCTGCATCTCTCTGATGGAGGCTATTTTCCCTGGAGAGGATAAGACTTAATTTCTTCAGAAGCTGCTCCTGGACTGCTGGATTGACTACTGACTGTAGGACACCAAGACCAAAACTACTATAGTTTCTGAGCTGTTAAGAGGTAATCATAGTCAAAGAGAGGCTGGGCATAAAAGTAAGTCAGAATGCATGCTGCAGCCATCCGTTTTTCATTTATTGCCTTGTATTAATCAGAGCCCATAGATGCTGAAGTTTATCTGTGGAAATCTACAATCCTACTATTTCTCTCCCTTTCCTCTCAGGTGTATTTATTTATGCTATATGTCCTTCACCTTCCTTTTTCTGTAATCTTTTAAAATATTTTTTTTTCCTCCTTTTCATTTAATTTTCTGTCTGAAGTGTAACATCACGTGATGTCCTGAGGGAAATACTGCAAAGAGGAGAAATGAGTGATTAGGTGATGTTGTGGTTTGATAATTATAGGCTTTTCTTTTTTTCTCAAGAATGCTGTGCTCAAGTGCTGGGAGATGTTAATGGCTGCCATAAAGTTTGTCTTTGATCTGCAGAAAATTCCAAGCCTCATTAATTCCCCTGTTATGGGGGCACCCTCCATTCAGTCTAAACAAGAAGCAGCAGCTAAGCTCCTGTACAAAGTGAATTTGCCGAAAACAGTAGAAGCCACCACCAAAGCAGTTATCCTACAAAGACAAGCTGAAGTATGAACTAATTTGTGAAGAAAAAAGAACTTTCTGGGAAATTATTATATATTCACTGACTGAGAAATTAACTGATAGGAGCTATGTGTTTAGAAATAATTAGAAAACTGGGATAAAACAAATAGGCAGTGTGGGTGGCCCAGGGAGAAAGGCAAGACAAAAAGCTTCTGTCAAGTAGAGTACCCACTGAAAATGGAGAGCTAGATTTCTGAGCAAGGAAATAAACTTCTGCTGTTTGTTCCTACCACATTCAGGGAAATGAAGCTTTGTGTACATTCTTTGCAAATACACAGGCTTTCATCAGAGACACTTCAGCTGCCCCAAATCAGTTTCTCCTATGAAAACAAACATGCCAAGATGGTAAGTGGTGGATAAATGTTGGAACAGGAAAACAGTTGATTGAAAATGGGATATATTTTAAAAGATTGCTCGTTTACTGAGATTGTAGATTTTTTTTTTTTTTTTACCTTGAGAGTCTCAGTTCATGTCTGTGCCTCAGTGAGGCACATGGAACTGGCATCATGCAGCTCAGACTGCCTTTCCTTTTTCACCATAAGTAACTGCAGAATAAATTTCTCAGATGAATGATCTCCATGACTGTACAGGTGAATAACCAAATTCTAGTAGCTTTGGTGAAATTCTCCTTAGTTCTGAATCCTTACAAAGGTAGTTCCCACTTTAATTGCTGAATATGATTTAGGGAGATTAGCAGACCATAAATCTGCACTGAGAGCAGACTAGTCTGAGCCTAAAACTAGATAGAGGTGTTTCAGGCTGCTGATCTGGTTTGGTCACTGCCAGAGCTCTTTTGAATGCATACAATTGAACTAAAAAAGCTTTTTGTGCCAATGAAAAGTGGGTCACATAAAAGTTGTTTTATTAGGCCATAGTCTAATAATCATAGAGCTTATTTTTACTCTGATGCCTCTACTGACATAAGGCTTTTTCCTAACTTGTGTGATAATTTTGTGAATTACAGGACTTTTCAAGCTAAGAATTGTGAGGAAACTTCCCTAGAATTTCTTTCAAAGGCAATCAAAATTTGTGACTCAAATTTAAAATAACAATTGATGTTTTACTTTATCACAAATGGCTTTGGGACTGATTTATTTCCTTTATGTATCTTTATTTCCTGTATAGAGTCATACATTTATTTTGCCATTTATCACTTTCCCTTTAGACTGATAAGTTCTGAAAGACTCTTTGAAGTCCTTGTTAGCTAATATCATCAGTTCTTCCTTTCCTTTGGGACTGCTTATACGTATTTAACCTTCTAAGCCTGAAAAAAGTCACGGTAAGGTTCTATTGCTTCCCCATTCATACTGTTCTTTGATCCATTTCCATCAGAAAGAGAAATTGCTAATCTAGGCCAGATAGCTTAAAATGTATCTGGATCCAATGACCCAGTCAGAGTTGAGTCTTTTTGGATTTAAATAGGTATCTTGAAATATATTTGTATTTCTTAGTTAGTTGCAAGACATCCTTGGAAAATTTTGCTGCTATGAAATCAGAATGGGAATTATGTCTTTTGAACATAATATATACATTTATATTTGTACACAAAACAGAAATTCAGAGGAAACATGTTAGTTGTTAGTTATCAGTAGTTACAGGTATTTGATTTTAAGTCGTGTATCTGATCTGTTTTAAATTCCTACTAAAAGGAAAGCATACTGAAAAACAGAGTTGTGAGGGCCATCTGTAATTTTTCTAGTTTTTATAGGCTTAGCAGAGGACTTAAGGCCTGGAAGGAAAAGGTATCTGTGCTACATCTCTCCTCTGCCTTCGAACCCCTGTGTGCTTGTGAGCATGTAGGCTGTGTGGTTTAGGGAGATTGCTCAACTGCAGCCTTCTCAATACCTGTTCTGCTCGGGGAAGGCCTACCTAACTTGGCACTATTTAACCTCTCAGAAGTCAAACTTTGCCTTGGAAACTCGTAACAAACTGCATTTTATTTTGGCTAATTTTGTTTCAATTATTTTTTATTTGTAAAACAAAAAAAAATGACAGACACAGTATGCCAATGCCTCAAGTAAATATAGCCCAGCTATCTAAGCTGACCTGCTGTTGGAAAATCTAAGTAACTCCAATCCTTCCCTTCATCATTCTCTTGTCCCCAAAGTAATAAAAGCAGAGCTAGAACAGGGAACACCTGGCATGCTGGTCAAGCAGCATGACTTTACATTGTAATCATCTTGTCAAGTAGCTGAAAATAGCATTGTGCTGCAGTGTTCACCAGTGCTTCAGGAAGGAAGACAATAACCAGCATTTGGCAGCAGCGTACATGCTAACTGTGAGTGATACAGAAGTATTCCTCAAATTGTTTCCCTCCTCTCATCCTGAAAACATTCACTCTGCATCCCCTGGTTATGTATCACTGAGGCCCTCGCTTCAGCCTCCAACTAAAGAAGTGCTGGGCAGTCACTGTGCTGCACATAACCAAGTAATCTCATATAGCAGCACTCCAGTTTTCAACAAAATAGTGATTTAATTTAAATTAATTCTAGCATGTTTAGTGTGCCACACAAATTACAGGAAAAGATGGCAAAAAAAAGGCTTTGTTTGAATGAATTGAGGTGAATCATGCACAGATAGGAATCTTGATACACAATTATTGAACTGCATAGCAACCCAGGAATACAAGATTTAAAATAAAAATTTGGACAAGAGGCCTTGTACCAAGAGAATTTTTGAAGGAGGTCAGGAGGGTGGAGAGTGTTGTAGCTGACCTGGCAGCAAGGAAATGCCACACAGGATTATGGGGATCATAGGGATTAAACAGAAATCAGGGAATAGGCATCATTTTCCAAAAGTGGATGCTATTGTGGCGGAAAAAGATTATTAAATTAATGGGGAAAAAAGCCACAATATTAGGAAGATGTAAATCTGAGTATTTTCATGTTCAGTCACTCATATGATTATATGCACAGCTAATGCAATAATCAGTGGAGTAACAGCACTCTTCCATTTTTGGTTTTGGGGAACTGAGTATTTAATTATGAATATTGTATCACTTCATTACTTGAGCACAGCTCTCTGGGTTACTTTCTGCAGAAACACATTGGAAGTAACAAACACAAACAAACAAAGGTAAGAGGCACAGAAACACAGCGTATTAGCAATGTTTATTCAAATTTGATGGTAGGTTAGCAATTCAACTGTATAGGGCCAGTCAACTTACATTCACTAGCCTGAGTTGGAGGTGATCCCTGATCTGATTACTAAATTTTAAATTTTGGCGTACTAAGAACAAGCAAGAATTCTGAGTGCTAATATTGTAATGGTTTTTCAAAAGTCAAATAAGATGACCCCAAGGTATGTGGAGAATTATGCCTGTCCTCATTCCCAGGCATGATGATAAATAAGAAAGCTGATACTCCACTGACAGAAAAATATAAATAAAATTGGTACAACTCCATATTATTTTATAGAAAATGGTCAAACCACTATGCTTTTCTTCACCGAGGAGATTACTTCCATGAAAACTCATTTATTTACCAAACTCATAGTCTGCTTTGACATATTCTGGACACTTGGGTCAGTACTACCTGGCTTTCTCTTTAAAAAAATAACGCTATACAGGGTAAATCAAGCATAGGGTATTACACAGGTTAAGAACTAACTAACTGCAGCTCACCAGAGGGAATTGCTCTCATTACATCTAACAGTAGATGCTTTTCCTGAAGGTTTGTAGAAACTCTGCACAGAACACCATGCAATGCTGCTTCTACTGGGAATGATAAAAAGAGGGGCAGCATGGCAATTAAGGTGGAGGGTGGGACAGTCATACAAAACAATATGTACTGTGTAGTAAAAAAAATCCCTTTCAAGCAAAATATTAGTGCAGTTAAGGGAAAACTTTTCCTCCTCCGTATTGTGTTGTACTGCACAGGGCAGGACATAATGAAGAACCTCAGAAATAATGCTAAGACTGAAGAAAATGGAAAGACCATAAAGATCCAGAGTTTAGCTTATTAAAACAAGATCACAGAATATTTAATTACAGAGTGTAAGTACTGCAAGTAGGAAGAAAATAGTGGTTACTGGAGGGGGTTTTATTCTAGATAAGGAAAAAGCAGGAATGCAAGACAAATCCAATGAATGTTAAATTGGATTTTTTGGCAAACAATGCAACTGATTACCTTCAGAAAAATTTTCTAAAGGGGAACACTAATTTGTCTATTTTTAATAAATTTTTGTTAATATTTGAATTGTCCCTGATGCTGAAATGATCAGAAAAATGTCAATATTTTTGCAATTACTGACTTCTTTTCTGCTCACAGCCTTTTTATTCATCACAGATGATTCCTAAACATCCTGTTTCTGTGCAAGCATTTATTATGTATGCACTTTTAATACAGTTTGCTTGTCTGAGTTGCCCTTTTTCACCAGGCCATCAGGTGGTAATCACAGGGGTAAGGTCTGATCTGCACTTTTATTTTGTCAGGCAAAATTTAGTCTGATCTGTGCTTTCTTTCACTTAGACTAACAAGCTCTGGGGTTTTGTTTTTGCTTTTATTGTTGTTTGTTCGGTTTTGCTTTTGTTTATGGTTTTGTTTTGTTTTGTTGTGACAGGGAACTAGCAGAGGTAAAACATGGTGGAAATTTTTGCAAAATGAAATCTTAAGTAATGGTTTTGTTAATGCATTACTTTTTTGCAAGGCTCTTCACAGACAAAAAATTAAAACTGATTACTCTTTTGCTGTGAGACATGTTGATGTGCCTCATATGCTAGAATTTTTTGTTTCTTTGGTAAAAGGGCAACTTTAGATGGAAGCATGGAAAATATGTAAAATTAAGACTTTTAGAAAGGGATGAAAGAGTGAGTAACCTATGATGAGTTTGCATTGTTTGAATTCTACATGATGCTCAGTCTCACTGTTTTTTCCCACTGAAATTCAGGAAGTCTTCAAATAATTATGTTTTAGCACATTGTGTATGCTGGAACAAGAGAAAAAGAGATTGCTTATAACTCATGTACACATGACAATTTATACCTTTTTTCAGATTTTAACCTCTTTAATTGCCTCACTAACCAATCCATCACTTCTGCTGATTTTATTTGCTAAAACAATGGAAATTGAAGAAAATCAGCTCTGCACATACATTCTAGAATATAAAGATATAAACACACTGGAAAGCAGCTACTTGAATCAGAGCAGTTGAGCAGTCATGGCTAAAACTTGTCATTTCAGATTGATGATAACTGTTTGTGTTAGTGGAAAATGAGCTGAATATACATTTACAGCTGCTTGCATTGACTCCTTCTGGGGGCTGGAAACATAAATGCATAGGTTTCTAAATGGCTGGTACAGCAAAAATGAGTGTTGTGCCTTATGCCCCTTCCAGGTTTTGGTTTATTGATCCTTGATTACATATTGCATGGTTGCTGAGCTGCAGACAAATGAGACTTGACAGTTGTCTGGGTGGGATATTGCTCTATGATTCAGTTAACAGCAGAGGAACCTTCTACCTAATTGACTTTTATCTTATTGCAATTCTTTCCTGGGCTGCTGTTACAAAACCCACCAGTATGACTCGTATCATCTTCAGTAGTTCTGTGAGAGAGAAAGGCTGAAAACTCAGGAAGAGTGATTTACCATGTCACTCCTGAGAGGGGTCTCTTCTGCTTCAAGAGTGAGAGACAACTCTCAATAACAAAGCTCATGTTGCCACCTGGCACTCATAACCTTAATCTGTCAACATAGTACTTAGCATTTATATAATGCTGTACTGGCATTAGCTAATTAATTCTTACAACACCACAGGGAGATGAGTCACTAAACACCTTTAGAAAGACTTTCCTTTTAATACCTCTGGCAATGTTATGTGCTGAAATGCACAGATTACTGGCACTCATCTCAAAGAAAAGCTAGAAGGTGCTCTTAACATTTTATGGCTGTTTTTTTAACCAAAAAAAGGTTAAAAAACCCTCAGAAATTTAGCAGGGTTTAGCTCTTGATTCAAATCCATCTTTTGTCAGAATGAAAGGAGATTCCACTATATAACATTATTTCAAATGAAATCTCAAGGGATAATGACTGGTGTCAGTTGAAAACCCAATATACTTGCTGTAAAACATCAGATTGTTAATAGATAGGGCAAAACATTGAAAATATTTTCTCACCTTGACAGCTGGGCCTCCCAGATTGTACTGAAAGATATCATTATTCAGCCAGAACAGACCTACACTTCATGCCAGAGCAAACCCTGCTGCAGCAATGGAAATTTATTTTTCCCTCACTTACAAAGCACCATTTTTGGGGTGAGGCAGGTTTGTGTTGGTAAGACTCATGCCATTCTTCCTCAGTGGTGGACACAGCCAGTTCTTGGCAGGTTAAAGTTTATTCTTCCACCTTTACCTGCCTGGCAGGTGACACCTGGAGGCAAGCTTTCTCAGGAGCATTTTCTCTGCTTCCATCCTGGTCCCTACTCCTCCTAGGGCACCCCAGCTCCAGGCCTGCAGTGCAGTCTCCCTGCATGTCTTGCAGACAATAAAGAGAACGGCAGATCACTTAACCCAGTGTTATTTCTGCTGGAAGCAGGTGTAGCATTGTCCTGATTTCAGCTAGGATATAGTACGTTCCTCTCAGTAACTGTTACAGTGCTGTGTTTTGGATTCAGAATGAGAATGGTGTTGATAACACACTGATGTTTTGGTTTTTTGCTAAGTCGTGTTTATCCTAAGTCAAGGACTTTTTTCCTTGTCTTTTGCTCTGCCAATGAGGAGATACACAAAAGAAACTGGGAGGCACCACAGCTGGGCAGGTGACCTGAACTGTGCAAAGGGATATTTGACACCATAGAACATCATACCCAGTGTATAAACTGGGAGGAATCAGCAGGGAATGTGGCTGATCTGGGTTTGGGAAGAGGATTCTGGCATCAGTCAGTGGGTGGTAAGCAAGTGCATTGTGCGTCACTTGTTTTCCCCCTTTTTATTACTATTATTATTATTTACCATTATTATTGTATTTTACTTTGTTTCCATTTATTAGACTATTCTTGTCTCAACATACATGTTTTGCTTTAATTGTCCTTCCCATTCCACCAGGGTGGGTAGAAGAAAGAGGTTGAGTGAGCACAAGTATGTATGGCACAAGGCTGAAAAGACAAATGTACTGTTGAGCTACAAATGAATAGATCTCACTTTTAGTCTCACCCAGAACATCTCATTTCCTAGGTGAGTGCTGACAATTTGAACTTAAAGGTGTTTGCGCTCTCTGTGATCCAGGTATGAAACAACAACTGGTAACTTTCCTGTCTGTAGTGAAGCATCCCCCGCCCCTGAGTGGGCATCTCTGTATAAGGGTAGAGTTTCAGTTTACCTTTAGACATTTGAGGAAGTTTAACTAGAAAGTTCTGTGCCCTTCTCATTGTAGTTGGCTCAGTGCCAAGAGAGAAGCACCTGTTGGACTTTGTCACTGTTCTTCAAATCCTGTGCCTCTCGCTATCAGCAGCAAGCCAAATTGTCCCTCCTAAAACATTAAGTATTTAGGAAGGAGCACAAATGAACTAAGGGGCTTTTGGAGTGTTTCTAGCAGGGTGTCAGAGGTTGTCTCGGACACCTGTGCGCAGGTTTTCTTTTGTTTTCTGTAATGTTTGTTATATTTCCTTTATTAAACCTTTTACTTTACAAAACACCTCTGAAGAGCAGTCTTGCCAAGATTATTTCAAACCAGTCTGCATGGGCTGGACCCTCAGAGACTGATACATTTACAGGTGGCTCAAAACACTCTGGCCACATGTTAACCTGTATCACCTGTCAGTACCATGGCTATAACCAAAGGAAGGACTTTTCAGAAGGGAAGGTGCCATGATGTCTGTGTCCGCCAGACCAGTTGGTGTTTGTTGTGATAGTGTTTTCCTGCACACAGAATTACACTTCTGCACATCAAAGTACAACAAACTTCTGGCAGTTGCATTTCTGCTGTATGCCACTGATTTTTACAGAGAAGGAATGACTTCTTTGGAATTTTACTATTCAGAAAATGCATTGCTTACACTCATGCACAAAATAATTAATCTTAAAATCAATGCTTGGCATTAGGAGTCACATATCCACACAATTTTTCATTGATTTACTTGTTTGCTGCAAGGACTTTCAACTCAAAATACATCTCAAGTAAAAATCCACCACTAAAAAAACACCAAACGGTTACAATACATAAGCTATTAAAATATTTAACATACAGAAAGTGGGAGCCTTACAGTTTGCATATCATTAGACCAAACATGTAAAAATTAACCATGGCACTTCCTAAAGTATTGAAGTTTTTTATACATCATATATATGTATATATGTATGCAATATCAATTTAGAAGTTCTCTTAATGTGAGGGCTATTGATTATATATTTTGTATAACCATAGGTATGCTCATAATAAAGTCATATCTGTTGCAATGATATTTTAGTTAACATAAAATGAGAACAAACATCAGTTGTTTGTTGATTTAATGTGTGTAAAACAATAAGAAAACAAAGTATGCAAGTAATCTATATCTGGGTTTTTTTTTTTTACCACAGAATTTTTATGTCAAAATACTTAGGTCATTGGCACACACCCTTGACATACCTGTGTTCTGTGACAAAGATTTAATTGCTTTTGTGTGATTAATGTGTGGGATATTGGATTTTTTGAAAAAAATTATTTGAAGGAAAGACTTTAAAAAGTAGCCTGTATGAATTCAATAATTTTATTTAATTGAATTCAGAGTTGATTTTTTCTTTGCACTAGCTTTGAAATAAATGCCAGAATTTTTAAAATATCTTCAGGAACTTCTTTTCAGACAAACACCTCTGATTTTACTTGCATATATTTAGAAGCAGCCAGCAATGTTATACTCTCATGAAAAAGATGTGATTTGATTAACAAGCATGAATTAAGTCTGAAGGTTTCAGCAGTTTATAAAAAAGTAGATGAAAAATTAATACTGAAAATGTTTCCACAGATCATTTGTAAACAGGCTTCAGATTTTTTTGAGAGACGATGTTACTCTAATAAAAGATATCTATGGGAAGAGGCAAACAACTAGCACTACTTATATAAACTCTTCTTTTCAATGTCTTTCAGTGTTGTATTACTGTGTATGTTTGACACACTGGTCTCTGCAACTTATCTTTATGATTTATAAAAGGTCTCAAAGATAACTCTACTGACTTATTTAATGAAATATTATCCACTTTCCGTTGCAAACAGTAAATGATTGATATGTCATTGTTTTTTTTTTCTTTTTTCTTTTCCCTTTTTTTTTTTTTTTTCCTCCCCCCCCCCCCCCCCCCAAAGGAATGCCAGTTTGTCCCTGGTGGAGCCAGCAGTGTCTGCCAGCTCCCTGCTCAGCACAGGAATTGCCAGAGGGCCGGGATGGATGCGTTGGTAATG
Source organism: Sinosuthora webbiana (assembly GCA_013397395.1). Classification (NCBI taxonomy): domain Eukaryota; kingdom Metazoa; phylum Chordata; class Aves; order Passeriformes; family Sylviidae; genus Sinosuthora; species Sinosuthora webbiana. The sequence continues at coordinate 617,953 of VXBN01016568.1, read as the reverse complement.
CAACACGAGGACTGTTTGTTTGGAGAACTCAAACGAAAGCAGGCAGTATGATCAAGATAAAGCTTTTAATGATGTTTGCCTTATTAAAGTTATGAATGCTGTCTATTGAGTCTCCTCCTCATTTACCCAAATTGATAAGTTGTTTTCAACTTCTTCCTACAATTAGCATGAATGAAGCTGACTGTTGGCTGGCTGGAAATCTTTGTTACTCAATCTTCATTCATTAACAACTGTCACGAGCAGTGGTCAGGCACAGAAAAGGTGCCTAAAATTTATACCATACATAGAAAGTAAAGGATTGACTAAATGCTTTAGAAAAGACTAATTTATTTTATAATTTAGTTGGTGCAAAACCTGATGACATATGACAACAGAACAGGGTTTTGGAGTAATTTGAACAACAAAATGGAGTGCAGAATTGTTCTACTGTGCCAGCCTGAATTCCTGCCATCTTGTTGCTCTAAAAATTGCTGTTGTCTCATTTCTTCAGCACAGATATTCCTAGAGAATGTCTGAGGAATTTTAGCCATCTTCCATTTATGTTTTTATTATTGACTTGGAAAAAATAATCACTAAAAATTTTCAGCCATACAAAGGCCTGGCATGTATCAGGAATGGTACCCCCCCCCCGAGCAGGGAGGTCATTCTTCCCCTGTACTGGGCACTGGTGAGGCCACACCTCGAGTGCTGTGTCCAGTTCTGGGCCCTCAGTTTAGGAAGGACATTGAGACACTTGAGCACGTCCAGAGGAGGCAATGACGCTGGTGAGGGGCTTGGAACACAAACCCTGTGAGGAACGACTGAGGGAGCTGGGGTTGTTTAGCCTGGAGAAAAGGAGACTCAGAGGTGACCTTATCACTCTCTACAACTCCCTGAAAGGTGGCTGTAGTCAGGTGGGGGTTGGTCTCTTTCTCCAGGCAGCAACTGACAGAACAAGAGGACACAGTCTGAAGCTGTGCCAAGGGAAATATAGGTTAGATATTAGGAAAAAGTAATTTACAAGTTTATTTAACAAAAGTTATTTAAAAGTTATTAAAGAACTGAAAGTTTCTGCCCAAGGAGGTGGTGGAGTCACCATCCCTGGGTGTATTTTCAAACAGACTGGATATGATACTCAGTGCCATGGTTTAGTTGAGGTGTTAGGGCATGGGTTGGACTCGATGATCTAGAAGGTCTCTTCCAACCTAGTGATTCTGTGATTCTGTGAAAGAATCCTGAGATGATATCTAATGGAGATGTTGGACTAGTGGTCACTGAGTAACTTGAATAACTCGCTGTATTGGCAAGTGGCAAAAAAGTAGGCAGACTGAGGCCAACAAGAAGCCATGACTTTCCAATTACACTCCACTGGCTACATTTTCATTCGGTATACAACAGCCACAGCAGTTTTATTGCTGCCTTTCTTTTGCATGCCTGCGTCATTGACTTTCTCTTTAGTATTGATCATAAGCATTTCTGTCCACATTTAGCTCTGCTGAGGGGATGAAGATGAGAGGATAGTTGCTGCTCAGCTTGTTAACAGTTTGCCTCAGTTAACTCTACCAAACACACTTCAGGTTTTGGAAACTCCACCTTTCTGGAAAAGAATAGGTGTCACACTGAAAAATACCAGAGAAAGCTCAGCTCATAATGAAAAAATGTGATCAGGAGCACATTTCTGATGAAGGATATATACAGACTTAAGAAAAAAGAAAAAACAAAATACATACAAGGCCAGCCTCTTCTTCTCTGCTCCCCTCTTCCTTGATGGCACTCCTACAATTGCTCTTATTCCATTACCTGTATTCTGGATGAAAAAACTTTTTAAAGAGCCATGATAATGATAAAGAATTAGAAAATATTCATATAATATAGAGCCTAAGAAGCTCTGTCCCTTTAACTTACTTGAAGAAAGGAAGAAGGTAGAGGAATATAGTCTATAAATTCCTGTAACAGTAAGATTAGAAGGGACAGCTCTTCAGTCTATCTCACAAATGTGTAACAGTCTCTAATGGAAGATAATATTGGACAAATTTAGCATAGAAATAAGATGTAATTTAAAAAGTGCAGGTAGTTAAGCAGAGGAGCAATTTTTCATCTTTAGAATAGACACCGATTTCTCACAATCTTACAACACAAATGGGCCTACTTATAAAATATATTTCTCTATTTTAACTACAGCTATTGAAATCAGCTGGTGAAGTGAGAGGTTTCCTATATTCTATATTGCAGATCTGACCACAAAAATCCCTAGTAATCTTAGTGTTAGCATGTTTTCTGCTGTTACTTCCTGAATTTCTGACACCAGATGAGTGCAAGTGTATATGGTCCCAATTGCAAAGGATTTGCATTTTAAAAAGTACTCTCATCAACAGTCCCTTTGTTAGCACTTCTGTGTGGAGATAAGTTGGATCTTACTGAAGTACTTCTTATTGAATGCTGTTAAATTCTTACATGAAACAGAACACTTTAAATGAAAATGTGTGCACTTTAAGATATATAGCATTCATGTTTTTACAAATTCTTTTGTACCTGAATATTAGTAAGCCCTATGTACAGAGAGAGAGGGAAAACAGAAAAATCATGGAAACAATGCTAGCAGTAATGAACACATGCACTCCACTCCTGTAACAGTTTCAGTCCCTGCCTTGGAAAACCAGATGTTGCTTGTTTGCCTTCTAGTGGCTTGAATTTAGAATAGTTTCAGACGAGAATAGGCTTTGCAAAAGAGCTAAGTGAAACTGAGAAGTTTTTAGCTCACAATCACTTACTATTATTATAGCAAGCTCTGAAATGTCAATATGCCTCTGGCGGGAAACATCTGTGAAATGCCACATACTCTATTAAGAATGTGTAAGAGATCAGTGGTACATGTGTATGAAGCAACTCTAGAAAATCCTGACTTCAAAAGGACAAATATTTTCCAAATAGATATGGCTTCTCTGATACTGGCTTCTTTTCATTCAAGCAACTACATTAATATTTTTGTAAATCTTTGGCACCGCTGCCTCTGAAACAGTGGTCTCTGTGGGGCTGCTCTACTTAGTGTGGGATGGGTCTCCCCTGGCGCAATTGGGCTACTGAATATAGCAAAAAAGACTGAATGTGCTTTACACCTCATAACGTAATTTGAAATGACCTTCAGGCACTCCTGCCATTTCATCATGGAATATTTGTGACTAAGGGTGTAGGCAAGGACTGGCATCTAAGTTGCTGTAATATAAAGACTACAACAGACAATCCTGCTCCTGCTGCTACTGAGCATGTAAACATGTGTGCCTCTGTTTCCTCTAATGAAGCTACATTGATTTGCATTACTGCTAAGGGCTAGACTATGGCAATATGTGAAGCAATGATATATGAATTTACACCTGAACTAACCTTTTATAATGCCATATTTTAACATGTACAAAACTGCTCCTCTTAGTGAATGGAAACTGCTCTACTAGTGTGAATGTATTTTTTTCTGAAATACACTTCTAGTTTGTAGCAGATTTTTACTCCTTAACCATCTAAACTATATTTAGATTTACAGAATGAACTTTCATATTAATAATACACTCAGTTCCTTGCTGAGAGGCATAAACTCATTCAGAGATGACCCTTGTCTGCTTGGATATCGAGGCTGCTGTCAAGTCTCGCTGGTCTTTTTTCTCTCCATTCTGGAAGACTAGTAACTATCTCTGTGCTGGCTGGACTAAATTAGTCTGCACTACTCTGATCCATTCTGCTGAACACTGAAGGCTTACCAGAAATCTCTGTTGCTTATATGCTGTTCTGCTAAATTTAAGTGGGTCAGAAACTATCACCATGCTGTCACAAAAGCTATTTTTAAACTTAATACAGCTCAGAGCTGGATTAATGAGTGCACATCCCTCTAGCTGTGCATGAGCTCAGTATGGTCCAGCAGGAAATCATGCCCTTGGTAAGCACACGTGAGGAGCATCTTTCTGTGTCAGTGCTCATGGCCACCTGTTCAGATGGCCTAGTGCCCTCTTGCAATGTGGTCAGACAGCTGACTTTGGGTGCTCATAAAATCAAGGACAGGTTTAGAGCCATACAAGGAGTAACACTGCAAATGTCAGCTCTTCAACCAGGCTGCATGTGGCAACATACATAGCAAATGCCCATTTCTTGTATGCTTCTTGTATGTATCAGAGTGGTCAAGAATACCAAATTTATGGCACATAATTCTGGCTGCCAAAAATATATACATTCTCCATTTAGAGAAGATGGGAGAAGAACACAGAGAGTTGGGTTCTTCCTGTATCAATTTGTATTAATAATTAAGTAGTCCAATTTCACAGATCAAAAGAGTATTTTTTTTATTTTCAATATGGGAGAATTTTCCATTCATATATGATGGTTCTTTTTTACATGAGCTACACACCCAAATATTCATTTTCTACACAGAAGCCTTCCATAGCTGCACTAAGACAACAACTCAAAAATGATCAGCACCTGTCCCTGTGTGAGAGGTGGCAGCAGCACTATCCAAGAACAATACTTGTAGTTGTAGTAAGACTGCGTAAGGATGTTCAATTACTCAATGTATTTTACTTATTTCAGGTTATGAATGTGCAATTATTCCACTAGACACCTATATAAGAATATCTAAAAATCATTCATTGTAGTGTTTGTTTTACTCTTGAAAACTACCTGCTAGCAAAATTACTGTGAAAGACACAGAAAAGCTTTAACTTCTAATTCTTTTCACCTCAGATAACTTTGAAAAAGAAACATTTTTCAGCAAGTCCAGAACGCAAAAGGGTTTGGATAGTAAAGGTCAGAAAAAAATTAAACTCCAGAGGAGGAAAAAAGACTCTTCACGTATGTCTTCAAAAAGTAAGTTCTGCCTATTCTCTAGAGAGTCCTTATGACCTAACAATTTACGAATGTAACTGACAACAACCTATAAAGTCATTTCTAAACATGAATCTAGATATCTTTCTGGCTTCTGGCTGGATATCAGACTAATGAAAAATCAAATTTCTTTGAAATACTGCTGTCTTAATGCAATAAACCCAAGATTTTCATGTAGGAAATGGTAAGTAAATGAAGCAAATGACAAGTTAAGATGGCATAAGCCATCTTAAAAATTATTAAGATATTGAAAATATCAGTTTGATTCATCTGCATCAGTGATTTGATTGTAATTTCATATTATTTTATGAAATTAAGTTCAAATAGCAGCAGTAATATAGTACAATTTTTTCATCATTTCCATGTGGAAAGTTTAAAGACTGAACCAGTTGTTTAAAGTTAACTAGTAAAATGAATAAAATATAGGCTTTCCCTTGGTGTAATTGCAAGTTACGTTGTTTTACATACATAGACATTGTCAAATCAAACTCTCAAAGTTCCTTGGAATGGAGTCCCTATACTCATAAATGAATGATTATGAAGAGAAATATCTCACCCATACAATAATCCAAATTCTCCACATTGTTTTCTACAAATCCTATTCTTAGTTTGCATATGTCTGATGCTTTTTCAGAGTCTCTTGGCTTGCTCACTGGAGCCCTGCATGTGTCCATAACTGTCCTCATGGGGAGGACAAGGTCAAGGTCATGACAACAAAGAAATAGAGTGAACTAGTCATTAATCACATATGAACAACAGACCCTGGAGGCATTCAGATACTCAACAATTAGGGTTTTTTCTTATTTTGAAAATTTATTCGCAGACACATCACAAGGAAAGGTGTTGAAAATTTGGCATTGTCACACAGCATTATCAAAGACCTTTACATCCTAAAATAACACTTTGTCAAAAATATACTTACTGTCATGTTTCTGTTCTAGAAATATCAGAGAAAGTAATAGGACATGAAAGGTCTGCAAATGGTCTCCATGGGCTGCTCATTAGACCTCTAGAGTGACCTGAGAGATGACTCCATTGTAATAAGCTTAAGCTGGATCTATTGCATGCCTATATCTAAAAATCTCTAAGTACTTTGAGGAAAGACTGTGATTGGATAGAACTGATATTTTTTTTGAATGACAAGGCTAGTGTCTGCATCCACAGCCTCTCTGTTTTACGTAACCACTGGAAAGATGCTTTCAGTGTTAAACTGGGCACGAAGGACATTGTTCTGCTCCCACTTCTATCCTGATCAAAACATTAAGGCTTTATGATCAGAAACATTTTCTGACAGATAGAAATATTGTGGTAAGAATCTTCAATGAAGTGGGGTTACAGTCCTGTAGTGATTGTGGAGATGGGACTGCTGAATACATGATCATCAAATTCATGGAAAAATATCATGTTTTAGAGAGAATAAAAAGGCCAGTATGTTAGGAGGCAGCTGGGATCAATGAACTACCATTAATTGTTTACCAGCTGGTAAATCTCCCCATCCAGAGAGCTGGCCAACAAGGTTCTTTTCTAATATGTGTTAAGGTAATCTGTATTTTAGAGATTCATGAACCTTCTCAACTTGGCTTACAGCCAGAAACCAAGTCAATGTTGAAGAAGGCTGCTTTTGGCTTTGCAATAGATATTTTGTACCAAGTTATGTGCTGCTGGCTGTAAAGGAAGATGTATTGGAGGATAAACTAAAGACAAGGCAAACTCTGAACACTGGAACTAACAAAATATTCATGACCCTAATAAATTTTGTCTGATCTGACAGTGTAGCCAGGGAATCAGGAAGGCAGAAGACAAATATGTGTAAAATGCTACAGGCCCCACTGTTAAAAAAAGAGGCTGTAATGGATCTCAGACATCTTTTGTTCTGGAAAAGGCAAAGCATTTCCTATTCTCAGTTTTTACAGTCCTATCTATCACTGGCTGATGGCATCTTTGGGATAGACACACTGTGAGTCAGTGCATCTTTTAACTTCTCATGGCTTGACAAGAAATGCCCACTGAGTTTTGCCAATAAAGCAGAAATTACATCAAATCCATGGTTTTTTCGCACAAAAGCTAATCCCTATCCTAGCTCTCCTAAAGCACACAAACAGGGACAAAGGGAGTCTTTGGAACATGAAAAAGAAACACAAAATTACAGGAAACAATTTTTAACATAGTTTTAAAAGCAAGATTTACAACTAGTTCTCCCGAAATCATTATTAGGTTTCCTAAAATGTACTGAGTGGTACTAGTAGCAGTGTAAACTGAAGCTTTAGAGTTGTTCTTAAGAGATCTGGTCCTGAAGAGCTCGCAGTGAAAGTTTCCAGAACTGGAAAAAATTTAGGAGAAAATTTATATTCAGATTTGATACCACTCTTAAAGCAACGTTTTTAAAAAATTGTGAACAAATCTCTGGTTTTTTAAAATAAGTTACCAGTGAACAAGGAGAATGATCACTACAATTTCACACCAGTACACAAGACTGATGCTTTTCTATGCAATCATAGCATGAAATTGTCATTCTCCTATATCAATGCACCTGACTTTTTTTTTTTTTTTTCCCCCCCGTTGCTTGGTTTTTTTACTAGATAATTTCCAAATAGAAGAGTAGAGGAGATTTTTAAGTTTCTAGATACTTTATCAATAGAAGTACAGGTCAGAGAGATAGAACTTTTGGGAAAACTTGGAGGGCAAAGCCATTCACTCTTGGGACATATTTGCACAGCCACTGTGATTTTGCAATTCAGGTTTGGACGGGAAAGAAAGCACAGAACTCCCTGTCCAGAAAAAATTGAAAAACCTTAAACAAGGGAGGAGAATCTTGAAATCAGTTTCTCTTCTTTGGATTTCAGAAAAGGATTGAAAGCAAGTTGCTCTCCTCATAACTCTACCCAAATACTGGGAATATATTTCTTACTTGACTATGGACTGCCATCTGATGGTTGCAGTTGATAATGCTGAAGGACATGTTGGATTTTTTTTTAAAAAAACAGATCCCAAACCTAGCTTAAAGAAAACACAGAAAAGGCCTCATATAACACACTTCTGGATGGATTTCATTTGGCTGGTGATTTACAGTTTAGACTAAATTTTTGACATAGTATTTCAAATTTACCATAACATCCCTCTGAAAGTTTTTCACTACAATGAAGAACATCTAGGAAATTCCAGTGTTGTTCTACAGAACAGTGTGGCTTTAAGTTGATTTTTCCAGGATTTATGTAACTCATGCATGTCTGGCTGTCTGAGAATTTTTCTGGAAAGGAGCACAATCTCCTTGTGCAACCAGGCTTTAATGACCTACCTCTGGAATATCAAAAAAAGACCTCACACAATGGGCACAGCCCAGTTAATGGTGGCAGACCTGTTAGTATAGTATAGGGCTCCTTCAGAAGTAGACAATTGTCTTCTTCTTCAAAAGCTGAAGTGTAAAGTAGCTGAGTGCTGAAGAAACTGATACAAACTGTTGATGACCTTCCTGGTTATTGCTAAAACCTAATACTCTTTTTTTAAGAGCTCAGTTGAGAATCTAGAAAAAATACCAATGCCAATCTCTTCATGCTTCAGGGCACAATGCAAACCAGACAGAAAAGAAGCAAGGATATCTATTTTTATCCAGTTGCATCCCAGAGCTGTGTCAGTGCTCGTTACATGTTAGGAAGGTATTTTCACTATCAATGGAGTCCAAAAAATTCCCCTTTCTTTATGTGTCAGCTGGAAAAACTTATTCCAAGTGAAGCACTGGCATTGAAGAAATCTCTTGTCATAATGTAATCTCTGAATTTAAGGAGAACATAAGTATTCTAGCACTAAACTCTTTTTGGGTTGTATGGCAGATAATCTCCTTATTTAAAATAAAACCTACCAACATAGATATAATTATGGGTATCTGGCTGTACTTCTTAAAATGGGCATTTGCCCGGCTGGGGGAAAAAAGAGCCCAAGAGTCTTAAAAATATGAAATGTGACTGTTCAGATAATCAACATTCTGGTTAAGTAAGTTATTTAGAAAGGGTTTATTGAAACGTGTTTTATTGCAATTCTTTAAACTTTTAATTGTTCAAATAAAATGCAGAGGGTTGATGGTTGATAACAGCATGTGAGACCCTTATGGTCACACTTAAAGTTTTGGCACCATGTATTCAAGCTAAATGCTTAAGTTCCCCATATGCTGTCTGAAAAAGGCCAAAATTTATGCAGTAACAGCAAAAGGTCAAGGCATAAACAATCACTGCTTAAATCCTCAAAACAGCCTTCTATGCAATGGATGAATTTTAACTTCCATGCACAAAAATTTGAGTAGAAGGTCACATAAATTTGGATGAGTAATGCTCTCTAAAAGAAATATTCACTGTTTTGACCACCAGAAGGCCTCCTTACACTGGGAAAGATGGTGTAGCAAAGCCATTGAGCTTTCCCCCTCCTTAGGTTGCAAATCATTTGGTTAAAGAAAAAGGTGGAGCGATATATTTTTGAAACGTTTTTCTTTCCAACCACACCAAATTTTGTTTTTAGATTTTTAATGCTTTATTAAGGACAATGTTAAAGAAATATTTCTAGTATCACCTTTCTTTTGTCATAGTCCTGTCCGCTCCACAGAATTTCTTTTACTGTTATTTTGGATGCTCAGTGCTGGAATTTGTCTTCACATACCCATTTCTTTAACTTCTGGTCTTCCCTAACAGATGAGTCACTTGTGCCTAATTTAAGGTGAGAAAAGGCTGAGAGTCCTCTCAGATTGTGGTCTCTTTACTAACACAAATGAGTTCAAAATTTCAGATAATTTAGTGCAGCAGTATATTGGAGATTATTTGTAACTTATTTTCTCTTTATAAGATGAACTTGGAATGCTGAATTTATACTGAAACGTTCTTTTCTTTTTGGGTGTTTTGCTTTTGTATTTTTCTGGAATGTGGTTTGAAATTAAAAGGTTGTAAGATTTAACATTTGTCATCCTACCCAGTTTATCATACAAAAAATCAGTGTTGCAGAACTAGGAAACTGTTACAAATGACATAGAAGAATAATTTGAAAAGTATACACTGACTTGTATTTGCCCTCATTTTCAGGTTCTCTAAACCAGTGTTCATGTTTGAGACTTTAAAAGAGAGATGTTTGAAATCAGTGAATGCTCTAAAACTTCAAACTGTACTATTGTATTTCATTTAGTCCCACTCTAGTGTAAAAGTAATTGATTTAAGATTTGGAGGGGACAGTAACAGTACTTATTATTTTCAAGAATGTTCTGTCTTATTTACTACAGCTATTCCTTTGGCCTATCTGTCCTTTTTTTCCCAGTGCAACAGAGTGTATTATATTCCATGGAATTTGTTTCATTAAAATGCTCTATTATTGTAGGAGATATCAGATATAGGGATAATAGAATCATAGAATCAACAAGGTTGGAAAACCTGAAGAGGTCATTGAGCCCAACCTTGCCAACTAGATCATGTCAGTGAGTGCCAAATTCAATGCTTTCTTAAACACCTCCAGGGATGGTGACTCCAACACCTCCCTGGGCAGCCCAGTCCAATGACCAATCACCCTTTCTGGGAAAACCTTCTTCCTATTGTCCAAAAGAAACCTCCCCTTGTGCAGCTTAAGCTGTGTCCTCTTGTCCTGTCCCTGGTTGCCTGGGAAAAGACATCAACTCCAACCTAGCTAAAACCGCCTTTTGGGAAGTTGTAGAGATTGGTAAAGTCTCCCTTGAGCTGCCTCTTCAGGCTAAACCATCCCAGCTCCCTCAGCACCTCCTCATAGGTCTTGTATTCCAGATGCTTTACCAGACTTATTGCTCTTCTCTGGACATTCTCCAGCACCTCAATGTCCTTCCTAAACTGAGGGGCTCAGAACTGGACACAGGACTCAAGGTGCAGCCTCACAAGTGCTGAGTACAGGGGAAGAACCCCTTCCCTGGTCCTGCTGGCTGCACCATTCCTGATACAGGCCAGGATGCCATTGGCTTTCTGGGCCAAGTGGGCACACTGTTGGCTCATGTTCAGCTGCTGTCCATCAGTACTCCCAGACTGCTCTCTGCCTGGGCACTGTCCAGCCACTCTGTCCCCAGGCCTGCAGCGCTGCACAAGATAGACTATTGTAGCAGTGGGTTACAACATTAGTTATTTTTCCTTTTTATGACTTGTTTCTAAGCAAAAGTATACAACTATTAGTTCCATTTTCAGCTTATTAGGATTGCTTAAAATTACAATTCTTGTTTCAGCAATAGATGCCCAGAGCTTTGAAAGTAATTGCACGTCAGCAAAAGAGCACCTGAGGAGAAGCATAAAGGACTTCCTTTCACTTTAGCCAGGAAATCAGCTTCATTGGGCACCCAAATTAAATGCCTCTATGCAAATGCATATAGTGTGGGGAATAAACATGAGAAGTTAGAGGCGTACCCACACCTACAGGACTATGATCTTATTGGCACCATGTAGATGTGGCCCTTTTAACTGGATTACTGGAATAGAAGGGTACGTGCTTTTTAGGAAGGACAGTCAGGGGAAACAAGGAAAGGGTGTTGTCCTCTATGTCAGTGGCCAGCTGGACTGCATGGAGCTCCCTCTGCCTGAGGATGGATGAGAAGCTGACTGAGAGCTTATCATCAGGATTAAAGAGAGGGCAGACAAAGGTGACATTATAATGAGGGTCTGCTACAGGCCACCTGACCAGGAAGACCGAGCAGGTGAGGCCCTCTATAAGCAGATAGAAGCAGCCACATGTTCACAAGCCCTGGTCCTCATGGGGGATTTCAACTGTCCCTGGAGGGATGGCACAGCAGGGCATAAGCAACCCAGAAGATTCCTGGAAGGTACTGATGAGAACTTCCTTTTCCAAGTGATAGAGGGGCCAAAGAGGTGAGGTAATATGCTGGACTTTTTTCCCAAAAAAAACGAAGGCCTGGTGGGGAATGTGAAGCTTAAGAACAGTCTGCAGTGACCATGAAATGGTGGAGCTCAAGCTCCTTAGGGGAGCAAGGCAGTGCATAGCAAGCTCACTGCCCTGGACTTCAGGAAATCAGACTTTGGCTCTTCAGGGGTCTGCTTGAGAGACTTCCAAGGGATCAAACCCTGTAGGGAAGAGGGGCCAAAGCAAGCTGGTTAGTATTCAAAGATCACCTCCTCCAAGCTCAGGAGGTATGCCCCACCCCTCAAGTCACGGAATACAGAGTCAGGAACTGGTAGAAAGAAGAACTGCCTGCTGTAGAAGATCAGGTTTGAGAACACCCTAGAAGTTGCACAAGTCCATGGGACCTGATGAGATGCATCCACAGGTCCTGAGGGAACTGGCAGAGGAGGTGGTAAAGCCACTATCTGTCATATTTGAGAAGTCATGGCTATGCACTGAAGTTTTTACTGACTGAAAGAGGGGAAATGCAATTTTTTAAAAAGGGAAATAATAAAAACTCACGTAACTACAGGCAGGTCAGTCTCACCTCTGCCCAGCAAGATCATGGAGTGGATCCTCCTGGAAACTGTGCCAAGGTACATGGAAAATCAGGAGGTGATTGATGGCGGCCAACACAGGTTCACTAAATGCAAATTCTGTTTCCCAAATTTGGTGACTTACTAGGATTACAGTGGTAAGGAAAGAGGTAAAGTGGTAAGGAAAGTGGTGAGGAAAGAGGAACTGATGTAATCTCTTTGAGCTTGTGCAAAGCATTTGATGCTGTCCTGCTTGGCATCCTTGTCTCTAAACTGGAGAGACATGGATTTGCTGGATGGAACACTCAGTGGATAAATATTTTGCTGGATGGTCATGCTCACAGGTTTTCAGTCAAACACTGTGTCCAAGTGAGGATCCTCAGGCAAGTGGAGTTCCTCAGGGGTTGATATTGGGCCTGGTACTGCTTAGCATCTTTGCTGGGCACATGGACAATGGGATCAAGTGCACTCTCAGCAAGTTTGCAGATGACAGCAAGCTGTGTGGTGTGGTCAACAGGCAGAAAGGAAAGGATGCCATCCAAAGCATCCTGGACATGCTTGAGAGATGGGGCTGTGCAAACTTCATGAAGCTTGCCATGGCCAAGTGCCAGGCCCTGCATGTGGGCTGGGGAAATCCCAAGCACAACAACAGGCTGGGTGACTGGCTGAGAGCAGCCCTGCAGAGAAGGACTTGGGGATAATAGTTGATTGAAAGACCAGACATTATTTTCCCCAGAACTCACAGCCCAGAAAGCCAACCATATGTTGGACTGCATCCAAAGCAACATGGCCAGCAGGGTGAGGAAGGGGATTCTGCCCTTCTACTCTGCTTTTGTGATACTCCACCAGCATGCAGATCTGAGGTCCTTAACATAAGAAAGACATGTAGCTGGAGCCAGTCTACAAGAGGGCCACCAAGATGATCAGAGGGCTGGAGTACCTCTCCTATGAAAACAGACTGAGAGATCTGTGGTTGTTCAGGCTGAAAAAGAATAACCTCTGAGGAGGCCTTATAGCACCTTCTGGTGCCTAAAAGGGGCCTATGATAGAGCTGGGGAGAGACTTTGGACAATGGTGTGTAGTGACAGGACAAGCGGTAATGGATTTAAACTGAAAGAGGGTAGGTTTGCATTAAACATTAGGAAGAAATTCTTCACCATGAGGATGGTGGCACACTGACACAGGTTTCCCAGAGGAGCTGTAGATGTCCCATTCCTGGAAGTGTTCAAGGCCAAGTTGGATGGGACATTGAGCTACCTGGTCTAGTGTAAGTTGAAATTCCCCATCGCAGGGGTATTGTAATGAGGTCATCTTTAAGATTCATTTCAACCTAAACTAGTCTATAATTCTGTGATAACTGGGGGATTTATTTGTTTTTAGCACATTCAGTCACACATTATTTTCCTCTGATTCAAATATTTGAAGTGTAAAAGTTGCTTTTTTTTTTTTAAATGAACAGACACTTGAGAATGTAGGCTGTGAAATTTAAGTTTTAATGCCCATTGAAGTTAAGCCAGGTAAGTATGTGAAAATAATTTACATGAGTTTGATTTTGCCACTTCAAGATAAAGTCAGTGATAAAAGAAATGCCCAATTCTCATGTTTATGGAAGCAAATAACACCAATGATTCAACCAAGTCAGTGAATGTGTAAATTAAAATGGTTTTCTCCCACATAGAAATCTACATAAACTAAGCATCCCATATTCATTCATCATTTTACAGTGTAAGTACTCCTTAGATATCACACATCTAAAGGACAACACTAAAATTCAAAGAGCAAAAGACTGAAAAGTCAGTATTTTTCTTTCAGAATATTTCAAATACTAAGTGTGACTTTTATTTTTTCCTGAAACTATTGAGATTAGGCATGATGAATTCATTCTAGTTAGCAGGGTTTTGTTCAACCAAAAGTGTGCCCAGTACTTCTACAGCTGGAGGCCACTTTTCAAACTATTCATACCAGGGGTGGATACTTAGAGTATGGATACAAGAACCTGAGCAGGTTCTTGAGCAGATCTGAGCCCTGTGATTCAAGGAATCTCCAAATCAGTGTCAATGTTAGGCCAGTATTTCCAGCGCTCCTGAATTTGTAGGTCTTTGAAAACTTACTGTCTTACCTCACACAGCCTACTGGTCTCATCTTGCCTCTGTGAGCACCATCTTCTTCCAGATCTTGCTGGGTTTCTGTTGTCACACTGAAGCACTAATTTGAGAATGAAAACTATGATCTGGCTCATCACTCTTGAAAGATTACCAACCCCCTCTCTTCAGTAATTATGAGCTCCGTATTCCAGGGAAAGCATCACAAAGAACAAAATTCCCCTCACATCAGCACCAGACATCTCTATTCACTGGGGACGCATTTTGATGGCAAGGGATGTTTTAAGAGCAGACTATGCAACAGATACCTGTACTACCTGTATGGTATGGGAATAAGTGGTCTCACTGGGCTGTTCTCAACTTAGTTGTAGGTTGTTTTTGTGAACCTAAATATCTCCTGTAATTTCTCATCACCTCAGTTTCCCTAGGGTAGAATGGGTAGAATTCATTAGCATTTGAAAAGCCATCTGAGATCCTGAGATGGAAGGTGATGCATAAGTGCAGATCAAAGAGAGCTGTGCCCATACACTGATAAAAAGGAGAACACCGCAACTCAAGCTATAGCCTTTAGTGCACCATTAACTTAACCTCAGTAAAATTTATCCAGATGAGTGGAGGTTGCAAAGGATGCCTAAGGACATGGGTAAGCTCTTAAGGATCTGAGGGGTGTCTTCAAAGTCTCCTCAGGTATCCTCTCACTTTAGTGGGAATTATCAGTGTTTATAACCTGACAGGACTGGTTTGTAGACACACAATATTCTTGTAATTTTACTTAACATCTGTTTAAACAAAGCATTAACACAAAAAGATCCCTGATACAGAAGAAATGGATCAGAAGTCCTTTTATCTGGAAGAAGCTAGTTGAAAGGCAGAGGGCTGATGAAACCACTTTTTTTGAGGTAGTTGGTAATTTATGGAATGAGAGATATACTAACATGAAGAGCGTCACAAACATGCCTAGACTAAATACAGGTATAATAATATAATCTTCTCTTTTAAGCTCTTATGCAAACAGATATATAAGGAAACATTCTTTTTAAAAAAAATCACCAGAAAAATCTGCTTTTTTATTACCCTTTTCAGGCACATAGACCATGAGTTCATCCCTCACAAGGGAGAAGACAGGAAGAAAAGGTCAAAATGGTTAACAGAATAAAATCCTTTTCTGAGCTGAGTCTTAAAAATCTGTTATTTTTAGGTTTCCCACAGCAAATGACACATCCTTTGTCCTATGAGACTCGGCATTGTTTATAAGGAAACCTAAACTATGACTCTGTTCTTCTCAAGCAGTAGCATTGGTCTCAAAACCTCAGGTATTTAAGGTTGCGTGTTATTTCATTCTTCTTTAAGGTTGTAAGAAGATTACACTGATGCACCCTCACACCTTCTTTATCCACAGAGTGAATTCATGAAAAACAGCTGTGATCAAAGTAACTGATTAATGTGGCTTCTAAGGCAATGCTGTGACTTATCCTGAATGTATCCAGCCACAATGATTTTAATCTCAGTTTTGCCATCAAACACCTTTATTTCTGCACACAACAGAATTACCCTAATTATCTGGGGTTCCTTTCTTTATTTTCTTTTTTTCTTTTTTTGTTTGGTCCAAGAGCCCTAAGTGCTTCAACAGCTATAAATCAGCAAATAGAAATGCTGCAGACTAGCCCTCAGAACTCACAGGTGTTCTTGTACACAAACCTACTCACAATGACATTGTCTCCCTGCCTGCCCTCACTCTGCATTTTGCCTTCTGCAGCTGCCTCAGCAATACACACACCAGAGACCATGCCTGGAGATTTGGCCAAACAGGGGCCATTTGGATGGAGCTTGTTTGAGAGCAGATGGTCTATAAATGAGAATGCTGCAGCTCAGATGCTCCAGGATTGTCCATTAATACTTGTCACTGAGAGATAGACAAGATGTTGTTTTTGCAAAGTAAATCAGAGTTTTCGTTGTGACATCATGATGTTAAGCTTGAGATGTTTCCAGGAAAACACTGCTAAGGAAAGTGAAATAATGCTCAGGTGACTTGGAAACACCCTCTAAGTAGCTGGAGACACTCTTTCTACAAAGCAGAAAAGGTCCCAAGCTTCAAGGTCCCTATTCCATGCATAGTTACTTCTCTTTTCATTTCCCTAGAACTATTGGTCTCCCTTATTTTTCTCCTGGTTGTATCAGTTACAGTTCCATTGAGTCACCTGTATCTTCACTGAATATATATGCTCTCCCTGCCCACTTCTCTCTTGTTAATCTCTGCTTCTCACTCTCCTAAATACCTTTTCATCAGTGCTCTCTTTTCTTCTGTATTCTGCCTCAGTTAATGTTCATATCCTCTCCTGCTGATGTAACACAACTGTTTCCTGTCTCTAGATAAAAACTGTACCCTCTTTTCCATTGCTACATTTTTTCTACTAGTGTGACCAGGAAAAATATTCTCTTTATACATCTGCTGGTAGGTGCTGCTTCTGCCTGCTCTCAGATGTCCCATTGCCCTCCTGCCTGGATGCTGGCAGCTGGGGACATTGCTGATGACTCTTTGGCAAGCATTTCAGGTGAACTAAAAGTCCCAGTTATGTGTTCCAGCGCATCCCTGACGTCAGGACTCAATAAGTAGACAGAATTTTATATACCAGACAACATGTAATGGAATGACATTCAAGTGCCCATGTCCAATATTGTGTTATTGAAAACTTTTCAGCTTATCTCTAGATTTTAATTCTGCTTTCCCCCTCTTTGTTCCAATCTTTACCATGTAACACTGTTCCCCAGACTACCCCGGCCCTGCCCCTTGGTAGGGGCTAGGCTATCTCAAACACAAATTGGTGAAGGACAGAGATTCTGTGCCTAGGTAAACAGTCCTTATAACCACTAGTGGGTAATTTTCTTGTGCTTTAAAAAACAGTCAAATTTGACTTTTTGCCATACCACAGAACAGTTTAAAATAATCATGCAATAGAGAGAATAAACAGATAGTAAAAGAGAGAGGTTGGGATATTTTTTCTTTATATGGCTTTTGTGCTACATATTTTGTGCCCAGTATGATGGTGAAACTTGCAAACACACCAAGGTCAAGTCTGAAATTCAGAATAGAGATGAACTTGTTTTTGTCAAGATCAATTTGTAGCAACAGCAGTTTTATCAGCAGGGTGTAGCAACTACGGCAGAGGACTGTCAAACTGCC
This sequence comes from Sinosuthora webbiana, assembly GCA_013397395.1. Classification (NCBI taxonomy): domain Eukaryota; kingdom Metazoa; phylum Chordata; class Aves; order Passeriformes; family Sylviidae; genus Sinosuthora; species Sinosuthora webbiana. The sequence goes on along the minus strand of VXBN01016568.1, from coordinate 600,413 downwards.
AGCTGAGTCCCTGGGAAGCCTGCTATCAGATAGGGTGATGATAATTACTACAGTCCCATCATTTTAGCTTTGCTGAAATATTCTTGTAGAAACGTGAGAACATAACCAATAAACACAATATAGAGAATGAAAAGACTTGTGTGTAAGAGTGTACATTTACAATAGATCCTCAGTCTACTTCCTCACCTTACTGAGTAAAAACGACTGAAAAGAGTTGGGCAAAAAGGTGAAGACAATGAAGAAAAACCTCGAGCCATCCTTCAATATTAAAGAGTGAAAACTCAGTGGTAAAATCCTGTACATACTGCGCAGATCCCAACAAGAACAGGGGAAAAGGAATCTTCTTTAACATTGATGAAGTTGAATCAGTTATAATGTAGTTGCCAAAGACATTGAGTAGTACTTATAAAAACGTAAAGAAAAAAAATCTGAGAGGAAGGTAGAAGGAAAAGTCTGTAAACCACAGAAATTGATGGAAAATGGTGCCCAAAGACATAATAGCCAAAAACCAAAAAATACTAGATGAGTGAGTAAAAGATATAGCAATTAAATAACAGAAGGGCTGGCCCAGCAGATAAGGCATAAGTTGTGTATTCACAATGACTTGCTGTGACCACACACGTGCTGCCCACAGAAAGTTCATTCCAAGGTCCTGCCCAAGGTCACTTCCTTGTGATTGCACAATGGGCAGAAATATTTCACTTTCTGCTATTCTTTTGGCAAGCAGCTTTCTTCACAGCAGCTTTGAAAATATGATACAGCAAGGAATGCACATGTCAGATGACTTAGGAAGAGTACTGAGCATCGTGTACTTAATGCACCATTCTTTTCCTCTAGGTTTCTGTATTGCATACAATCTAGGGGAAGGAGGAAAAGGGGGGTAGAAAAATTTTACTTTTTTTTCCATTTCTCTAAGTTTTCTATATATCTCCAAATGTCACTGTCTGAAATATATGTATCAATCTGCAAATAACATGTCAATAACTGTATGTTGAAGTCACCAATTATCTTATCTTGCATGATGTCAGAGATGCAGATGGAAAAGAATCTCAGTGATTAGCATGAATTTTTACTGCATCAATTGTGAAGATTTCCCAGTTCAAATTAAAGGCAATTTGTAACAGAGGCTTCTGAAATATTCTCTTCCTTCTCTCTCCATTTTTTTTTTTCTTTTTTTTTTTTTTTTTTTTTTTTTTTTTTTTTTTTTTTTTGCTTTGAACTGCATTACTTGTTGCTAACAGAGATGTTTCATTCAATAAAAGCAAGACAATTTATTCTGAGTCTTCGCTCAAGACCACATAGTTTTCTAATATTAGACAATGATTTAAGGTCAATATAAACAAAAAGGGTGAGCCTTAAAGTAGCCTCCATTCTTCGTTCTCTCTTTCTTCACAATCTATTTCTCTAATTATTTCTTATGGTTTTAGTGTGACCATTTTGTTTTGATTATCTGCCCCTTGATGTAACTTGTCTCTATCTCCCTCAGACACTTCCTGTGCTGCAAAGATATATAGCTCTTTCTGGATAGTCAATTTACTGCCATTACAGTAAACACATCAATCTTCCAGTATTAAATCCCGCAGCTAAATTGCAGGTCTTGTCAGAGATGTTGAAATTTTGTTACTGATGCAACAAAAGGGAGGATCAGGCTTTACTTGATGATTTCCTCCTCTGCCATTCTTTAGTTCAAAGTTCCTTTGTTTGCCAGGTAGGTTAAAGTTCATTAAAAACAAAGATATGCGGTTCCAGCCTTCCCACACAGCATTGCTAGTATGTGGGCATGGAAGGGCATGTATGCCAGTGCTCTCATTCTTCTATTGTAAAGATTAAGAAGCATAAGCAATCATCTTCTCCTTCTGACTGTTAAGTCTGTCTGAGTCCCCATTTCAAAAGAAGTATATCCATTGAGATTGGTTGTACCAGTCATAAATAGCATAGAAACACAGTTAACACAAAAAAGGCAATTTTTTGGTGTGTTTCTCAAAAGGTCCATTATTTAGATTATAAAAGTGAGTTCAGAAAGTTCATTTCTAGTCAAGCCTGTTTTTTAGTTAGAGGGCATTTTGGCTCTTAAAAAAAAATTATTTGACTTTGTAACACATTTGAAGGTATAAGGTTTGAAGGAATATAACTGAGGAAAAGCGTTTCTGGATGTACTAACCACTTGAACCCCTCCCTCTGCCCCAAACCAGGACAAAATATTAGGTAATGAGAAGATAAGAAACTCATAATCACAGAAAAAATATAGAAGGATCATGTGACCTAAACTATAATAGTGTTTAAAATGAATTTTAGTTAGACAGCCTTGCCAAAAATATGGGCAGAAACAGGAAGAAAAGTCCAACTCGACTCATGTAGGCAGAAATGGATCCATACTAGCCCTCAGAGTACACACAGCTTTTAAACATCAGTTGAGGTCAGAATCCTTTCATGATCTTGTGCTCAGTTACCCCTCAGGACCAGGTAGTGGAAAAAGAGGAAAAAAAGACCATACGGAGTACAGAAGTATCTCATGTATTGAACAGCTGAAAAGAGACCACACCCATTATTGTTCAGGGTCAGCAGGGAACAGCATGGGCAAGACCTGACAAAGAGGAAGATCACAGCTCTTTGTTCCCATGTTCTGTATCCTACCAGCCTTCATAAACAAGACATATGACAGTAAGTCGAGATCTGTTTTTTACTTCCTACTGTCTAAAAAAGAGCTTTTCCATTTGTAAGGAGTAACAGAAACAGCAGTACAGCTTCACCAAAGACAGGCTGGCTTCTGAATTAAGGGAGTAAGAGAGAAGACACAGCCTTGCTTGAGAGAGGCAAAGCACCTGTCTGAGCAAAGGAGTGACAAGAAGTCTATTCAGACTTTACCAAAACCCTGGATATTGATGGCTAAAATGTGCCTCTCAAGCTCTTCATTTTAACCCACCCCCACATATGAAGACTGACCTCTCAATTTAGAGACAAACAATATTGCATAGTAGCATTAAATCAATGTGCTGTCAAGTGTCCCAGTGAATTAAACCCAATGTTTCCAGTTCCCCTGGCAACTTAATCCTAGGGTGTGTGGGTACTTCAGCTCTTTCCATACTGCTAAATAAAACTAGGGCAAGGAGGAACAAGCTTGAGCACTGGCCTGGTGATCACCTGCACTTTTTTGTTGCTAGCATGCTTCCAGGCTGCTTTGGTCTATGCCAATTCTTTGGGAAGAGGTGCCTAAGCCTGGCTAGAGGGATAGCCCATGCAGGGATCAATTCCAGTAGGCAGTATTAGACACCATGGCACCAGGTTTTGTTCCCTCCAGCCTCAACAGTCTTCCAACATTATTCCAGCTTTGCATATCCAAAAATTCCTCACAATTTACCCTAGAGCAAGCAATGTAGGCAAGCATGTATGAAAACATAGACCTCATGTATGAAAACATCATGATTTCATGTATGAAAACATAATTCTGATGAGACCCCAGAAAAATGTCCAGCTTTTTTTCACATGGTTTGTAGTGAAAAATAAAAAAAAAATCACAGAAAATTGTTATGATTTAATCCTAGAAAGGTACCTTTCAAGGTTTGTAGGCAGCCAAACATTACGTATCATAACTGTGGCTAGGCTGGGCTACCCACTCTGAGGGCCAGAAAATTACTTCTTTCTCATTTAGCAATAGTGTTGTAGGGATTGTGTCTCTCAGTGGTTCTAGAGAGCATTGTGGCAACAAACAGTCTAAACCACAGCTAAATTTTGACATGAAAAAAAATGGGGGAAAGGGCTCCTCTTCTTTTCCATTATGCCACAGGAGCAGCAACGTGATCTTATCTGCGAAACACTGAGGAACTCAAGGGAAGGAAAAATCCAGTGCTGTCTGTCATTGACCCACAGGCACCTGCAGGCTGCGTACGCAGGTCAGTGCACTGACAGCTCACTAACTTCTGTTGGAACAGATGGAGTAAGCAGCAAAGATTAACATGTTCCTCTAGTAATCCTCCAAGCACTATGACCTGTCATTCTAGGCTGAAACAGAGATGGCCTTAACTTAAAATGAGGTGTGGCTTTATGGAAAAGAAAAATGAATGCTCACAACCTTTACATGGAAAATATAAATCCCCTGAGCTGCCCCTACATCCCCATATCTCAAAGCCAGTGCATCCCCAGACTTCTCCTCTGTACAGCCCAGTATTTCATTATACCCCAAAACCTCAGGCTTCTGTCAGAAACAGACAGATTTTAATTACTTTTTAAAAAATTTGCTTTGTATATGAAGTGGCACCAAAATTTATTCAAGTAAATTCCAGCAAGAGTTAATTTTCCCTAGAAGTCTGATTTGGCTGAAACTCAGGATATGTGAACAGAAATCATAGCTCTCGGCACCCAGGCTGCATTATCATAACACAGATCTAACTAAACCCATGCAGCCCTCTTGTGTGTTCTTGACAACACAGAGCTGAGTCCTCACATGGCTATTATTATCAATGGTTTTGTTATTCTGACTTTTAGCTGCATCTCAGTAAGTATGAGCTTAAAGGTCACAATTAGACTTGGGGACCAGTACGCTGGGGTATGCATAAAACTCCCCACACATAGATAAATCCCTTGGCTCCTGTCCAAAAAGCTTATTATTATAATTAAGATTTATAATAAAGGCAGTTAGAGGTGCTAAAAGAAATTGAGACCCATTATGTCATAAGTACATCTACTGCATAAACACGTAATAAAAAGCAGTTCTTGCCTTGAAGAACCTGCATTCACAACCTTCAAGCAACTGCTAAACCTGCAACTGCAAGTTTAGCAGCAAAGTTTGGGACACACCCAGCTTGGGCAGGAGATTAGTGTCTTTGCCATCAGCTGCATTACTTACGCTTGCCTCCACACAGGGCTGAATCATGCCTAATTAAAAAAAAATGCATTCTGTTTGACAGATAGCAAAATGACAGGACTAAGAAAGAACTGAGGATACCTGTTCTTATCAGATATTCTGTAAAGGATGGCCAAGGACACAGTGCAATGGTGCCATCATTGACTCTCTTTCAGCTCTTCTCATTGGAGAATTTCCACCCGCTGTGATCTGTAAAAATGTTTTAGTACCTATTTGTTTTGTAGTAACCATTAGCCTCTCATCCCTGTAAAATCACCCCTTACCTGAAGAATTTCCACACTTTTTGTTATTATGTAGGGATCGTGCTGAAGAGGCAGGAAGGTGGGAATTTTATTTGTTACATAAGAATCATGGGATCTATTGTAATGTCTTTAAATCTTTTGATATACCACCAAGAGCTGCCCATTGTTTGAGCTTTCAGTTTGTCTCTTTCTTGTCCCTCCTTAAGTCAGTAGTTTCTAACAAATAGGAAGCCATCAGAATCTAAATATCTGGGCATTCAAAGATATATGAGTCTGTAAGCAGAGGAAAAGTGGTTTTCTGACTTCATGTCTCCTGGTTAGGACAAAAGTTAATGATCCTGTTTCTCACAGAGGTGATAACAGAGAATTGCTCTTAAAGATCATTTCCTTAGAGGATCTGTGGAGGTACTCAGCCACAAAGGGAGTGAAAAGTAAATGGACTGTGTCAGTAGGGTTGTGAATTTACTCTTTCTGGAGGATAAATAGACTTTATTAGTCTTTTTAAAATGATTTTTTTAAGGACTTTTGCTTAATCTCATATATTTATGCTATAGAAGTGTCCATGCAGCACTGTACAGACTGCTTCCCTTCAGTATGCTTACCTGATTTTACAGTGGCAGCAGTTACCTGTATTGGTCCCAATATCTTTGATGTTCCCAAGCCTAAAAACCTTGAAGCTGAACACTACCTTCAATGAGCACCGTAAAGCCCAGATATACACCAGGAATGTAAACACCAGGTACAGCAGCAAGACAACCTGCTCTCTGCACTAACATCCTTGAAGTCAAGTTGAAGTTCCAAATTTAGACTCTTTACAAAAAATGGCCTCACTCCTCATTACGATCCCTACTTTATTGACTTTGTCTCTGGTGTAGAATGAGCAACTATATGGGTCATGCACCCTCACTCCTTTTCCCATAAGATGAGGGTCAGAAAATTCAGCATATTTCAAGGAGTCGACTCAAAGGAGCTGATGGCAAAAGCATAAGAGAGACTCCTGTTCTCACCTTCACCAAGGCACAGGAAGAGTAGAAATTTTCTTTCTTTTAAAATTCATACTATGAATATAGGGTTTAGCCTGTCTCCAGCACTCTGCTGAAAATGTTTCTCTCTACATTCATGTGCATGAACAGGCATCTCAACCCTGCTCTTCTGACCCATGAGGGGGTTTTTCCCCTGCAGATTACAGGGTATCTTTAACCAATGCTTTATGTTCAACTTGGTATATTTTTTCATTCAATTTACTCCATTTTGTGTGGAATCCTTGGTTATTCTTTGAGTTATGGGAAGACACATCCTTTTGTGTGGTAAAAAGGGTACCTGCACAGAAAGTGCAGGTTCCTGTACTTGATAGGCTAATGATAGGGAAAAAGAACAGACTGGAAGATCACAGATTCAAGGAAAGGGTCAACCAGTGTACTGCTGATGGCTGAGGCTGGTTATATTGTTCATTTTTACCTAGACAGTTCAGGAATGGTGATTTTAATTCAGATGATATTTGGCAATAATTCGCAGAAATACAACAGAAATACCTGAATGTAGAGAAGGAAATTTAAATACCCTGTCCTTTCAGCACAGTTGTAATTTCTCACCATGACAATGTATTTCCATGTCCTATATCAGCTGACAGCAGAGTAGAAAATTCAGATTTCATCTTTAGATATCTCCATAATTTCATTCACCTAGCCTTAAGTCCCTCCATGCAAAGCACGCAGGCATTTGGTGCTAGTACATTTAAAAGATTTAGTCACGGTCTGGGTTAGGGACTGCTGTCTACAATTCCAGCTGACCTGCACAAGGTAATTCATGACAATGGGTCATACTCACTGAGGCGCTTCAGAGCATCCTGGATTTTTAAAAACAGACCAAGTAATCTAAGCACTCTACAATGTCACTAAGGTCCTAAGTTTCCTGATGGTATGGAAAGTATTTGTAATGGAACAAAATACAATGAAATAGGACATTTGATCTTTCTTCCAGAAACCTGAGATTCACCAATACATTTTTAAAAGGTATAATCAAAGATCTATTAATTGCAAAGAAACTTGTAATATACTACAGTTTTTGTCTGCTGCCAGCACCTCAATTATATTCAGTCTCTAATGTGCCTGCAGCCACAGGCATGTAAATACTACACACTGAAGGAAAAACCAAATTCATGTCTTATTAAATTTGCAACTGTAGCCGCACCCATTTCACACCTGAATTTCTCATCCTCCAGGCAGATTTCATTTACGCACTTTCAAGTAAAATGTACTATGTAAGAATCTGTTTCATCATTTACTCCATTGAGCATGGTCTTTCCTTCTTCTTTAAAAAAATTGTATTTGGGTGGTCAGTGGAGGATCATCAGAGTATAAAACATTATCTCTTTCTTTCAGAGTTAAAATTATAAGAATCTGGTGTTCAATATAAAGCTCAGGTTGCATAGTCTGTTTTTTCCTGAAATGAGAATCCAGGAGTTACCATTCAACAGCTTCACATATTTTCTTATCATGTACATGTAAACATGAAAGGAACTGATTTGTCTTTTTAATTACTTAAATTTTGCCATACTCTATAGTTAGACAAGTTCATAACTGACCTTCCTTCTCTTTCGATGCATACAGGTGAGACCTGACTCACCTGATATTACAATTTATTTATATGATGAGGCATTTTAATTCATAGAAGAAAAGCAATGGTAGGAGAAAAGACAGAAAGAAACTACTTGGGTAAGAATAGATGTGGTTGACAATTACATATTTTATTGGTGGGATATAGGACTTTCTACCTCTGCTTCAGATACTCACTATGAGATAAGAGAACATTAACAAGGGACACTGCAGAAGTTTCCTGCTTTCTAGAACATCCTGGCCAGCTGGCTGGAACACTGGTCTTATTGATTGAACCTGTACATTTACAGCCCCTCAGGTGGAAGATGGTTGCAAATTCAAGTCTCCCACAACCCAACTGAATTTTTTAATCATCTGGCTACTGGATGGGGATGCAAGGAAAATAACTGCTCCTTCCACTGCTTGTGCAGGACCTGACCAGAGAGAGCTCTTCAGAAAAAAACACGAGCTGGCCAAGCAGGTGGATAAGCTGAAGAACATGCAGTCTGTGAGCCTCAGAAAAGTTCAGGTGCCTACTCTCTCAGTATTGCCAAAAAGACCATTCTCACAGAAGCTCTTGTATGTGTAAGGATGTTACTGAGGAAACTTTAAATGCTTTATACTTTGGGCATCTTTAGTGCCAGATGGCATTTTAGTAGAGGTTTTAGAAATGAAATCACTAAGCTTAAGAACTTGCACACACAGCAAGTCACCTCTATGTGAGTACAGTCCACTCACTCATTGATAGGACATGTGGACCTGCTGAAAGGCAGGCTGCTTTTTCCCCCATTGTGAGAAGCACTGGTCATCTTCAGGTAAGGAGAATAGTCAGCACATGCAAAATAGTCAGGAATCTTGGACAAGGAGATTGAATAGGATTATAGATAATGGGACCCTCACATATCACAGGAAAGCCACTGTGCCTGTTGCTTGCCCTTTCCCATTGAACTAATAATTTCTGTAACACTTTTGAAGGGCTGTACACTGAGGCAATGTAACTCTCTTAGATATTTTTCAAATATACTGATGTTTAGAAAAGTCATCACTTTTCAGGATGATGCAATATTTTTTTGATCTACATCACTGGTGCATGAGGACCAATTTCTTATACAAAATAAAGTGCATTTCTGCAAACCTGTGAGATCCTCAAGACAGAGGACAGAATGAGAGATCAAAAAGTAGGTTGGAGTCTGCAGACTTTTTTCTCTAGACATTTTGTATGGCTTGAATCAAATACTTCTAAGTTTTGAACCAAATTTACTACTGTCATCATGATTGGAATTAAGACTACTGCATGCCATTAGAGATTTTGGTCTTATGTCACCTTCATGGTATAATGCAAATGATACTTGATTGTCACTGTGAGAGCTGGCATGAAAGTTTTGAGAGTCAGTTCTTATTTGCAAAATGCTGCCTAAATGCTAAGTGATAGTGGAAGTTACCACAGTCTGACTAGTCCCTTTATCCTTTACATGGCTGTCTTATTTTAGTTACTCATCGGTGTTCTCATGCTTCCTTTTCCTTTTCCTAAGACGTCATCATAAAACAACCATTTAAAGCCAACAGACTGCTCACAGATCCTGATCAAGCATAACAAATGCAAGTATAGTTCAGGTGTCTGTTTTTCCCATTTGCTTTTAAGATTATCTGCATTCAATATATGCTGGTCTCTTCTTTTAGTCTGTGTGGTGTGTCCAAGTATTTTAAAGCATAAACCAGAAGGACATTGCCTGAGCTGGTAGGAGGGGATGGAGGAAATCCTATACTGGAGGAACAATTGCAGGAAGCTGACACAGTCATTAAGAAGTTTAGAAGAATCAACAGAGATGAAAGTGGTTTTGGTATGGTGCCAAGTTAGAGAAGGAAATTACTTGTACACAGGGATGGATTTCAAAAAATAAACATTAAAAAAATCTCAGAAATGGTTGTGGTAGCATTTAGCTGAAAACAATCTTGCAACTCTGAGACAGTCTGTTGTCTATTCACCTGATTTAAAGGAGGCAAAGAAACGTCAGAAGTCACATCTTTCTAGGGAGGGATTCCCTCAAAACTGGGGATACTCACAGAAGACCCGTCAAAACCTTGTACCTATCTTCACATGTCCTGATTATGAAAATGAATGTAACTGAACTGCATTGTACTTGGACTCTATCCAAATGGCACTTTAGAAGCTTTTAATGTCTGGCAGAATTTCATGGTGCCAGAAAATCTTACTCATAATCTGCACTGGTCTGAGAAATGGAGAGGCACATGTGGCTTTGTTCCTCACTTTCAAAAGTTTGTAAGCAGTGAGTGGTTCTTCTTAGATTCCTGAATTTTGTTCAATAAAAAGACCTTAAATTTGCGTAATCTCAGTAGAGACAGCCATTTTAAAAATTAAAATCTTCATGCTCATGAGGCATATTCACATCCCCTGGCTGATGGCAATATTGCTCAAAAATTAATTTTCCATCATCAAAGAAGAATTTATTACATTCTGCCACCTTGGGACTTGCACATGAGACAAGCCTGTATTTGCTGTATCTCTACAGAGTACCTGAGTATGCAGGGAACAGGATGGACAAGTACACAAACGGACATCAAAAAGCTCAAGGCTGTGGTACTCTGGCATGTAGACTACCCTTATGAGCTGCCCTTATGAGGACTGGAAAAATCTTTTTCACAGGAAAAAGAAATAACAAAACTAAAAAGTAACAAAAAGTGTTGAGACTGAGGACTACATCTAGTCTTGTAAGGCAGTAAGAGAGATGAAAGGGAGTGATTGGATGACTGGCTGATCACAAGAGGACATAGGAGTAGCAGTATCTGGTTTTAACATAAAATTAGAAAACTGCATAAACTGTTGGTGTGAATTTATGAAAACTGGTGGGTTAACATATGGAGAGGCTGGGATTCCATCAAGAGCTGGGATATTGTACAACCATTGAGATGAGCTGGTGTAAAAAGCTGAAAGCTTCCTCCTGTGGAGGAAGAAAGCAAAAAGTAGAACAGATTCTGCGCAATGACATGAAGCAAGTTCAAAAAGATTGCTGTGACAGAAGTGAAATTGCTGAAGAGACTAAGCCAAAAATGGTGTAAGAAAAAGAGTGGAGAAAGGGATGAATTAAGAAGGGAAAGAGAAGTGTGAAAATGGGCAAAAGAGTCAGTCCTAGTTAAAAATCATGCTGTTCCATAATGTTCAGTGGAGCCTTACTGCTGTCAGCCCTGCTGTCAGGAAACATCTGAGATCCACAAGTAAAATGTCAGCCTTGTACTGTCATTAGTGATGTCTGCTTTGGAGGACTCATGTATTAATTAATAGGAATTAAGGCTTAAGATACTATTGATTCCCAAAAGCTCAAAAAGGAATTCAATTTTGGCTTGATGACAGGAGAAGACAAAAATGTCTATTTACTATTAAAACAAAAGTCACTTCATGGTTTCTATTCAAAATTCACCATCTTTTGACTTCCAGTCACAAGTACTTGTAATCTCTCTTTTAAGATAGAAATCTTTCCCACTCTATTGTTTCTCACAGCTAGAGTATTTAAATTCTAAAAAAAACAAAACATCATGGTTTGATGAGTTTGATTAGTTTGGTAGTATTTAAAGGCTAAACAGATTGAACCATTCAGGTTTCTCACAGTTTTCAGATGACAAGTGATTTTTGTTGCTATAATTTACACTAAGTCTCTCTTTGTTGATAGCAGTTGGAATTGCCTGTCATGCTTTATTGAACTGACCCAGTTACTTGGTTACTTAAGAAACTGATATTCTAGATAAATTCACACCATTATTAAGTAATTATTTAAAACATTTAGGAGATCATTCAGCTAACACCAGTAGCTTTCACTGGTAGGTCTCTTATAATTTGACAATGTAAATTGAATCCAAGGGTTCATTGAGAAATACCAGGCCTGCATATGAATTTCTGAGTTCATGACTCTATTCTTCTGTGGATGTCAATGAGCATGACATTGATCCTTTCATTTGATCCTAAAATAGGCATTAGACTTTTAGTGTATGACCCTGACTAGGAGTCACACAACTTCAGTAACACCCCCTGGCATGTTTACATACCCAAATATTTAGCAGCATGTTGGTTCATTTTGTCTGAAAGTAGCAAGAAAAATTCTGAGAAGAGCTTTATCAGGAGTTACTTCCGTTTTGAATTTCATAATATTATGTGTGCTGTTTCATTATAATACTCTTTATGGTTACATAATTATGCAATTCATCTAGAGTTATAGCATGCACTTCATAGATAAATTGTCAGTAATGACTAAGATCATTATATGGACCCAGTTCCTCATTTCATTATATGAAACAATTCACCTCAGGATGATCTTATCTTCTCCTTCACAAGAAAACCACTTTGTATGGCATTTCTCAGGGGCAGGTAAAGGAGCTAGTCATACATATGTCATTCATACTGAAAACTGTACAATTCTTAACTTGATGCAAGAAAAATACCATGTCAATCATTGACAATTTTCTGTTTCTTCTCTGTGAATGTATTTTGCTAACCATAAATCTGTCCAAAGGAACTATCTATATCACCATTAAACTTAGTGCTATGTGTCTATGCACCTTTTCCCCATTTTTGGATTTATGGTATAGTCACAAGTAAATTGCACATTGTCTTAGCCTACATGGCTGACTTTTAATGTAAAAGCTAAGGTTTCCTAGTCTCCTGCTTGACCATACTGGTGTCAATTCAGCAATGTTTGTGGCTTTTTCAGTTTTACCCTTTTTTAAAAAATAAGAAAATACAAAACTTCCATGTCTTTCATAATAATAATAATACTTTTACTGAATATTAAATAAGAAGTTCCAGATATGTGTGTATCATGCTGTTGAGCCGCAGTCCTCACCCAGTGAGTTTGTCTTAAAAGGGCTTTGGATACTATTTTTCTCCAAGGTGGATGTATGGGAGAAACATTACAATGGTCTCAGGAGGTTAAAAACCAAACTTTTCTGGCAAATTTTAGAAAATCAGTAATTTGGAAAAATTTAAAACAAACATTCAATCAAAATAAAGCATTTCACAGAGCATTGACTTCACAAACTCTACCCGTACAACCTTGAATTACCCATATTTCAAGAAAAGGAAATTATGAGTAAAAAAGAGAGAAAGAGAGAAAAAGAAAGAGAGAAAAGCAAGATACAGCTATAGCCTTATATCCTGAGGCTCAGCTGCCATAAAATCCAAGGAAAATTGAGAGTTGACCATGTTCGTATCAGGGAAATGGCTTATGTCTGCTCCTGTGGCCATCTTTCCCCCAGATGGGCCATCCGGTCATCTGGGCACTCTGGGGCAAGATTGTGGTACCAGAGGTGGGGTGTGGGGCATGGCTTCACGTGTGCCAGATGTGACAGTGACTGACAAGCATTCTGGGTTGGACTAGAGGCTCCAGGGAGGTGGGGTGTGGAACAGTGTATGTCCCTGCCCCCCAACACACTCTTCAGTAATTTTGAGCCAGTAATCATTTTCTCCAATCTGTCACACGTCAGTTTAGCAAATAAAAGTATACACTCTGTGATGCAAAATATTACTTTTTGAAGGAAAGCTGGAATTTCTATGTGTGAAGATATACAAGGCATAATAATTTGATTTCAAACATTAATATGCGTAAATAAAGTTTATTACTGCTTCTTTCCAACAAGACCTTTCCAATGATACCCGTTGTGTGTTCATTACTTTTGCTTTCTTTCTCTGTCTAGTTTTGGCTGTTGGAACTGTAAAGCAGAGATTTGTGTATTTCCCTGTAAAGAAAGCACTGCTGTTTGAAAAGAGAAAGCATTTTTTAAACGCCAACATATAACTTGTAATTAATGCGGTCTGTCATGAATCGTAGTGGATATAATTTAGTAAATACAGAGGGGATTATCAATGACTATCATGTGAATAATAAGGCTAGGTCATTTTAATATCCTTCTCTGTGAAACTAGCACACATAATGTCAAGGAATACGTCATTCACCCAAAAGATTCATTCAAGAACAGGCCAGTAGGGCAACAAAGACTGGTACTATTGAGGAGGCAGAAGAGAAAGCCTCAGGCATATCCCAACCATAGTTCAGGAGGCTATGCTTGGGTCAGGGAGCTCTGGGGAGAGAACTCTGCCCCCTTTGCTCATAAGAAAGTTGCAGGAGTATAAGATATTTGTGAACTCAGGAAAGGCCTGTTGCAAGAAAAATTATTTGGAGTTGGTTAAAGGAAGAAGCAGCCGGTAGGGGTTGGGTGAGTGTCTTGCAGCTGGGCATTGTTATTTTCAGGAGACAATTGTATCTCCTCACACAGCTGTAGTCTTTCTTTCTGAGCAGAGTAAAATGTGGAGTAAACACTGGAGAAAGCTGCAAAAGGTCAAGAGTGTCTGCAAGGAAAGCACTGCATCACCCCTTGGCACACTCACATCTTCTGCACCCCACCAGCTCCCACAGTATACAGTCTGCTGCCCCTACAAGAAACAGAAGGTGATAATTGTCTGAGCATGATATCTGAGATGGCAACAGAGCATGGTTGAGATGGTGAGTTGGTAACTCACCAGAGATGGTGAGTTACCACAGCTGTCCAATAGCCAACACAAAGAACAGCAATAAAACTTCAGGTTTGTCGGTCTCTATGGCTTTCTGAAGGAATGTCCCACCTTAATCAGGATGGATAGCCCTATATCATCTTCTGTCTGTTCTCTCAAGGAATGCCTTCAACTGTAGAAAACCCTCCTTCTTTCAGTCACTTGCTAATGATCTTATCTTAATACCTTCCCTTGGGGAACAATGAGTTCAAACTTGCAGGGATTTAAACAGTTTTTACCTTAGGAGACAGTCCAAACAGTGTCATTGAATGTGTGCCTTCTTTGGATGGTATCTTGTTGTGGATGAAATGACGTTTTCATCAAATATAAGAATAAAGGCAAACTCCCATGGGTTTGGACACTAACTGAGCAAAAAAGCAAAAGCTAATTTCTAGACCTGTTCTGGGTAACAATTTTTTTTAAAACTCCAAAATCATATCTGAGTTCTACATGACTGTATTAATTATTGCCAAATGTTGTTTTACCACTTAGTCTTAATTACATGAGACACTCAAATCCCATAGGTGAACAAAGCATCTTATGTCTGTGCTAATTTAGATATCTTCTGCTTTGCAATGTGAGTGATGTGCTGTGCAGAGCAAAGAGGGCCTGGCTCTGATGAGGTAAGTCTATCAATTGATATATCATTAAAGCATGGAACCAGTCCATGCTGTGATACCTGAGGCTCCTTCATGAGCCTAAGCACTCTAGACAAGCAGTGGTAGAAACATGAGAGCTTGCAGAATGCAACTGCTCCTGTGGCTCAGTCAGCAGCCACACTGCGGTTTCTGGATGAACATCCTGAACCTGAAAGTGCAGGAAGATATTGTAATGCCCATGTCCTTTTACAGAGATAGCTCTATCTCTAATTTAATACTGCAGGGCTAACACACAGTGATATTTTGCAATGATTGCCCACTTAATCCTTTATTCTCTTTGGAAATTAGAACTTCCTCATTTTCAAAGTCCTGCATAGCTGGAAGATTATCTAGACTCTTGGAATCAGTGGCTGCATATTCTTAAAAAGGAAATTGATTCTACAGACACAGAGATTGTGTTCAAGGGAAAACACACATAGAACAGCTTTAGATATTAGGGATATTACAATTAATAAATTTTCAGAAAAACTGATCAGAAGAAAGAACCCAAACTATCTTAAAAATACATGTATTTTTTTGCTAGAAGAATTAAGTGATTTTTACTTTAGTTCTCAGTAGTTTATTGAGAAAAGTGCAGTAAATTACTTATTTTTCCTAGAAGAGATGCAGAATTTGATTTTCCATACATCTAAAACCCCAGTGATTGTTCAAAAAATAAACCATCAAAATAAATGAAGGCTTAAAGCTTTTACCATAACTATATTTTAAGCCTTTATTCCATTCAGACATCTTAAGTAGTAATTTCCTTGTTATCTATTCCATTAACCAAAGATTCTGAAAATAAACATTTTATCATTTTGATAAGCTATAAAAGAGTTTGTTCTAGCCAGTGTCAGACAAAATAGAACTGTTAAAGTGATCATGGAAGAATCAGCCCCACCAGAAATGAGGAAAAAAAGACTTCCAGTTCACATAAGTCTACTACACTGAGCTAACTGCCAGCTAACACATCCCAGTTCTTCGGATATACAAAATAATCCTAACAACATTGTGCATGGTAGATAGCTGGAACTTCAGTTCTTTTTACATTTGTATAAATATAAATCAGAATTATAAGCCAAGGAATTTTCAATAAAGGATGACCAGTACTATACTTCAAGAATGTTCATATAAATACTGAAGATACAAGTATTTTTACATTACCACTGACGAAATAATTGCTTTTCACTGTAACTGCTTTTCATCCCTATTAGCAACAACTGTATCTTTTATTTAACAGTAGAAGTTAATGGAAAGAATTATGGGCACAGCCCTTGCACTCTGATTAAAACACTCAATTCAAAACAGAAAATGTAAATTAAAGTTGCCAGAACTGTAAAAAAGCTGATATTGCAGAATTTCTTGTCTGCTCTCCACAGCTTAAAGGGTAGTCTTGTCCTTAAAAAACAAGGTGAGAGACTCAAAAGTCCATTATTTTTCACCCTCTGATCTACAGCAGAGATCAGAGGGTGAAAAATAATGTCTCTGTCTATTGCACAAAGAACTTAAATCCTTATAAGAGGAAAGATGTTCCTTTAAGTCCTTCAGTCCTTTTGACTGAGTTTCCCCACCTCTAATGTAGGGCTTCCAACACTATTTTGCCGAAGTTCTTAGCCACACAAGTGTTAAATATCCAACATAACTTAGGCTAGATTCTTCAGTGCAAAACACTCATATAAATACTCATGTACTTGATCTAAGTTTAGTTCAACTCAGACACCCAAAATCAGGGGCCTAAGGCAAGATTTGTCCTACCTAACCCTGATGCCTGAATCAGGAGTTGAGTCTCCTTAGGGACATTAGAGACAGAGAGACATATACTGAGGAATTTATGGTGCTGTACTGGGAGATGTGCCTTGCAGGACTCTTCATTCTCCATTGATCCCAGGAAGCATAGAGCAAATTCACTCCCACCACAGGCAAAAATGAGCTAGATCTGTATCTGCACTGGGCACACGGAGGGTATCATTGAGATCACATAGGCACCCCGTACAATCTGAACTAGGTATGGCTAAAAAGTGTGTAGAAAGAAACATATAATCACTGAAATGCATTAGAATATACCCACCAAATTTCAGACTTGGAAATTAGTTTACTTATAGCTATTTCCTTTTCCAAATCTGATGTGTTCATTTAAGGAGTTAAACATGAGACGCTGCTCTGCTTTACTAGTAAGGAAGGAAAGAATGTCTCTTTGAAAAAGTTTTTCATGCCCTTCTCTCATTCTCTGTTGTACATTTCAGTGGCTGTTGTCATATTTTCCAGTCTTAACATCCCCTTGAGTAATTATTGCCACACAATTAAGAAAACATTTAGAATGGAAAAGCCATTTGTTAGAGTTGCACTCTAAACCAATGGTGTACTCCTGTGCTTTGACTGATAACCTTTCCCCTGACAACTTGCTGGGATCTGATGACTGTTTAGGTTCACTCATTACTGATCCTTGAGTTGAATTTTCTGCGACCTGACCTTTCCAGTAGTATATTTTCTTGCTGAAACAAACACATTTTGACAGGTCAGTGGGGGCCAGCTTGACACTCCTTAAAGCACAGAAGACAAATTTACTCTGTTTAGAGCACAGAGACTTTTTCAGTATTTTTCTTCACAGTTTGATGGGTTAACCCATAGGATTTTCTATACTAGGGCTGGATTCTGTACTGTCCCTGATATATTCTCTGTATATTTATGATATGTGCTAATATTACTGTAAAAGCAATCAGTCAAAATTACTAATAGCAAAAATGTTGAATTAAACTAGAAAAAGAGTAAAATATGTCACAGTTTTTTTCAAAAATCAGATTATTTAAGTAAAAAATTCCATGTGCAGTGCATTGGTGTTTAGAAGGCATACATTGCATATATTCCAAGATAATCACCTTCAAAGTAATGCTATTGGATGTTTTACAAGGTACACATTAAGATGGATGATCCTGATAATGCTAATAAAAGGTTACAAGCCCAACTTTTCTTCCCCCCCTCTCTGCTGCTGCAAATTTGACAATGGGGCTGTGCAGCAACAATGATAAAGACATAGAAAGGTTGGATGATAATGGAAACTATTACATTAGAAATTATCAAATAATGAAAGGTAAAACTGTATGCATTTTATCTATTATTTCCATCTTTAATAAAGATGCAATGCTATACATAAAGGTGGCTAATATAAATGAGTGCTTAAGGTATTGTATTAATCTTCCTTCCCATTCACCTCATTTTAATATTTCAGTTATGCCCTCAGCTGTACACTTTCATCATAATTTTAAAAGCTCTGTAGGACTCCACTGTACTTTACATGCCTGCCATTTTTAGCAGCATTCTGCTGTCATTCTGTTCCCTGTTTTTGCACCTCTGTGTTGATTTTACATTCTTGACAGATATTTCTGCTTTCTGTTCATATGATACCTTTAGCGAAGAATAACCTTTCAGGACACTTTTGGGAATGTTTCACAGAATCACAGAATATGCTGAATTAGAAGGGACCCACCAGGATCATTAAGTCCAGCTCCTGGCCCTGCACAGGACACTCCAAGGGTCACACCATGTGCCTGAGAGCATTGTCCAAACACTTGAACTCTGTCAGGCTGGTGCTGTGACCACTTCTTTTGGAAGCCAGTTCCAGTGCCCAACCATCCTCTGGTTGAAAAACTTTTTTCTAAAATCCAATCTAAGCCTCCTCTGACACAACTTCAAGCCAATCCTTTGCAGCCTGTCACTGGTCAGCACAGAGAAAGGTTTAATGATTGCCTAGCATATATCAGGAGTTAGTTATTTTTTTTAATCCAAAATAAATATTCTGAAGTTGTGTGCTGTGACTGATGCTGTAAACATTTAATAAGAGTGCAAAATATAATTGGACAAAGAAAATACACCAATTTGCAAAGGGTCCAAAATTTGTTCCACTGCACAACATGGAGAAGTTTACTAGGATTTCACCAACAAGATTTGAAATATTTGAATTTTAATTCAATTTGAAATTTCATGTTGCCAGTTCAAAAGGAAATACACCAAAGAGAATGATCTGAAGTACTAATGGGCATTAATGGGACTCTAAAATTCATAACTGCTTATAAAATGTTTTGAAAAATCAAGAAAAAACTCTGCTTTCAGCTGTGTATATTATGGGTTCCAAGAGTGAACAATCTGTCTGCATTAAAATAAGTAGAAAATAATAATTCAGTTATTATCAATGTGTAATATATAACAATAGTATGACATCATCTGCAGTACCAAGTTCAGTTTCAGCCATGCCATTATATTTTAACAGTAGCTGACACAAAAGAGTTTGGACTGGATAATGATAATTATTGGGAGAAGTAGTAAAAAAGTAAGATATTTCCTTAGGAAGAAATGGGAATGTTACAATTCTACAAATTAATGACTAGCTGTCAGCTGGGAAAACAGGCCTTCCTCTTTCATTTTTCCTCCAAAATCACGAATCAAAGACAATCACTGATATTGTCAGGCATCTCATTTAAAGCTGGCAGATGAAGGTAAGGGTTTTGTTTTTTTTTTTCTTACTAACCTGTAATTAATGACATTCTTTGGACCATGGTTTTAAATTTATGGCAAAGCCAAAGACTGAGTAGGAAATTTTTAAGCATCACACAATTAAAGAGATTAAAACCCCATTCGATTATATATGTGTGTGAGATTATAAACACAAAAGAACTTCATTGAAATTGGAACATAATTCTTTAAAAGAAGTTGGAAAATGCCAATATTAATTCAGGCTTTTATCCATGTGATTATAATAAAGGCTCAAGTTAAATGATCACATCCTTTTTCCCACAGGATTTCTGCCTAATTTTAGCCATGCTACAGGGGCATGTCCTGGCAGAGTCAAGTTTATCTGCCTACACACTCAGAAAATCAAGTGTGAAAACCCCAAACCTAAAAAAAATAAAAAACCTCTAGTCCAGAAGCTGTACAGTCATGTTAGCGAAGTACTGCTTTTAATTTAAAATGCCTCCTGCAAAAAATATGCATGGCTTCCCTACCACAGCTGGCTTGCTCCTGGCCAGGGGAATGCAAGTGCAGTACGCAGGGCTCTCTGCAACTGTCCACCTAGCTTTGCCAGTGGTTATACCTTGCCAGAGCATTCATACATCTTCATTAGCAGATGCAGATTTCTAATTTCAAGAATATTTAACTCAGCAGTGCTCTTAAGCAACTTAACATTTTCCACTCTTTAAATTCATTCAAGACAAAATGCAGCTTTGTGTTACAGACTGTTTCACTGGGTGACTGATTACTCCAGGGAAGGTTGCACAAAGTGTTTTGCATTTCTGAACACCTTCCTTCCAACCCCCAACCCTTTCTGGTTTTAAAACGGTCCTAAGACAATTATACTATGAACAAGTGGTTTTCAAAATGCTGGTTGTTACCACAGGAAGGACAGAAACCTGGGTATCATTACTGTGAGGAGTAAATTCAGAAAAAGTTGGTCTCCACTGCTCTTCTTATCATCAAGTTTTTGCTGCAGAAAAAATTTGAATGGGATGTGACAGGGATATGAAAATGCTCTGTAGCATCATGTATGTCTGTGACTATTCCTATATCACTCAATATAAAATAAATAGCTGACATAAATATGATAAATAATGTGTGCCAGTTTTTCATATTAAAAAAATAGTTCTGTTTAACATTAGTCTTATTGAAACTGCATGTTGAAAACACTTGAAGAAAATCAGTCATTTAACCACTTTACCTGTTTGCAAAATTCGCAGCCCATCTCAATTATGAACAATAACAACAACAACCACAACAACAAAACATTTCAAATGTTTCCATAAAGTTTAGAAGTACAAGAATAGCCTGTTTCAAACGTCATGTCCAAAAGTGCCTTTTTAATATTCGATTATTTAGTTTGAAAAAATCCACAGAAGGGCAACATTTCAAGGGAAGTAATTGCCAGTACACTTCCAGTTCTGTCCAAAACCTGCATATGAACAAACCTAAAAGCTTACAGGAGAAAGGATTAAATTATATATCCTGATACCAGGAAAAAGATATGATTCATCCAATCCATTTGTAAACAGTTTTTTTAATTTCAAGTGGTGTAAATCCAGAGTAAATCTCCCCACTCAAATTAAGTTCTTCAAAGAGATATTAGTGCAAATAAAGCAGGAATCCAGCATGAGAAATCTTAAAAACCTTTTTAAGGACAAGGAATTTAATAGTTTGATATAATGGGTTATTCTGATCATTTTTATTCTCCTAAAGGCTAGAAGGATAAGCTGATTAATTGTTGGAGAATTCATCATGCCCTTTCAAAGTTGTTCAGTGTGCTTGCCATCCACTTATAGTAAGCTTATATTTTTAAGGTCCTCTTAAGCACATATTAATGCTTTGAACCACTAAAACACCTAAAAACTTTGTTCAGACCACTTCTAGGAAAAAAATTGAAGTCATAAAGCATTGCATCATTAAGTACACAGTGGCTGACTAGACCTGTCAGGTTTTAAAGGCCATCTTTCTTAGAGCACAAGAGCTCTCTCTATCCCTGTGTGTAGGAGGCTGAGCAAGACAGGCTGGAAACTGGCTTGACTAAGCAAGGATCTGCTGCTCCAGCTGAGGAGTAAGAAGCAAACGGCACAGCCAGTGGAAGTAGGGGCAGGTGACCTGGGGAGAGTACAGATATATATGGTTCATGAGTAGGGATGGGGTGAGGAAAGAGAAAGCAAAGCTGGAACATGGCTTGACAAATGACCTGAAGAATAGGAGGACGTAAGTCAGGAAAGAAAAGGTGAGGACGCTGTATTTCCCCTGATCGGCAAGAAGGGTGAACTACTGGTGTCTGATATAGAGAAGTCTGAGATACTCAGTGAATTCTTTGCCTCAGTCTTCACTGGCAGTTTGGCTTCCTGCTTTTCTCAAAGTCGCCAGTCCTCTGGGTGGGTGGAGGCTGAATGAATCCCTCCCACTATAAGTGAAGAGCAGGTTCAGGACCACTGATGAAGTCTATGGGACCAGATGACATGCAACTCAGGGTCTTGAGGGAACACGCTGACATTGTTTTCAAGCCACTGTCCATCATATTTTTAAAGTCATGACAGTCAGGCGAAGTCCTCATTGACTGGAAAAGGAAACATCACTCCCTTTTTAAAAAAAGGGAGAAAGGATGAACAATGAAACTACAGATGGGTGTGCCTCACATCTTTTATGTGCTAAGGCACATGAAAGACAAGAATGTGATCCAAGGTGGCCACCATGGCTTTACTAAGGGCAAAGTATGCCTGACCAGCCTGGTGGCCTTCTATAGTGGAGTGATGGCAATGGATGACATCTATCTTCTGTTAGGCCTTCTGTACAGTCCCACGTGACATCCTTGTCTCCAGATTGGAGACACATAGATTTCATGGATAGACTATTCAATGGATAAAGAACTGGCTGTAGGGATGCAGCCAGAGAGTTGTGGTCCATGGCTCTATATCCAGGTGGAGGCCAGAGATGAGTCCCATCCCTCATGGTTCTCTCTTGCGATCATTCTGCTCCAGTACCTTCATCAATGACAGACAGTGAGATCTAGTGCAGCCTCAGCAGGTTTGATGACAGGAAGCTGAGCTCTGCAGTTAATACAAAAGAAGGAACGGATGACACCTAGAGTGACCTGGAAAAGCTTGAGAAGTAGGTCCATGAGAATCTGATGGAGTCTAACAAGTCCAAGTGCAAGGTGCTGCCTCTGGGTAGGGAAAATCCCAAGCATCAGTTCAGACTAGTAGAAGAAGTCAAGTCACTGAGAACAGCCCTGCAGAGAAGGACTCGGGAGCTCTGGTGGATGAAAAGCTGAGCTTTTGGAAGGCCAACCAGATCCTGGGCTGCAGCAAAAGAAGAGTGGCCAGCAGGGTGAGGGAGGGGATTCTGCCCTTCTATTCTGCCCTTGTGAGACACCACCTGCAGTGCTGCATCCAGCTCTGGGCATCCTCAGCACAGGAAGGACATCAACCTGCTAGAACCCGTCCAGAGGAGGGTCACAAAGATGGTGAGAGGGATGGACAACTTCTCCTACAGGATGAGAAACCTGGGATTCAGCTTGGAAAATAGAAGACTTCAGGGAGACCTCATTGCCTGTACCTTAAGGGGACTTATAAAAATGAAAGAATGAAATATTATACAAATCATAATGAGGCATTTATCAACATGGAACATTTTTTTCTATGTAGACATTACAACAGCACTAACATGAGGCTCCCTTCAGGTTATTTCTTCTGGGGAATTCAACTTATTTAGAAATCAATATGCCAATTTTACAAGATAGAAGTACCCTGAGCTGGTCCACTTAACCTAGAGTCTGTGGGCAAAACGGAAGCTAATGTTTTAAGTTAATCCTAAGCAGAGAGAAGGAAATGGTGCAGTGATAAGGGCACTTAGAATATGCCGAGTCAAGGCAATTCACCTCGTATGGGAAAACTCTGACTGTGGGAAAAAGCTGTGGGAAAAAGCAATAGGCAGTGAATTCAGATGAGTAGAGACAGAGATGTGCAGATCCCCAGCTAAAAAGGAATGTATGTGAACTACATGTTGGGAAGTTGTAGCCCCTGAAGGGTTTATAAGGTGGTGTACCGTGGACTGAATAAAAAATTGGCATAAAAACAGGGGTTTGATGCATAAAGGCAGGGCTGTGGCATTCACATATTTACATGAGGAAATCAACTCCCAATCTAAATATGTCCTGAGTAAGCAATAAATAGGATTCTTATTATCATAGTATCTAGCAAAAAAAACTGCCCAGTTGAAATGTTTTCCGAAACTTTCCCAGAAAGTGGTGAAATTTAATAATCCTGACATTACTATAAAATTAGTAATGGCTAACTTTCTGAAAACTGTATCACTGTACCACTTTAGCTCTTAGTAAATTGCCTATTAGGCAGTTTTGAATTAGGTTTTTGCATTAGAATCTGCCTCTCAACAGACAAATTCATATTGAATATGTTTCGCTGTAATGCCATTACTTAAATAAGGATGCTTTCATGAAACCGAAAGGAACATGAAATGTTGTACAAAGATATTGCCAGTAAATATCTTTCTCCAGAACTGCTTTCTTTATTTTCCTGATATTCTTGGCTTAGTTATGTCATGTTTTGTTCCCTCTCTTTGTACAGTTTTAAGCAAGAGTATAGAACATAGGTGCCCTTATGATCATCTTAAAGCAAAAGTAAATTAAATCAGTCAAACTCTTCTAGTACTGATTACTCATGGATGCCTATGAAAGTTTTTTTTGGACTGCCAATTTCAAGAAAGTTTCCAGTCACATGCTGCTTAAGCAGACTCTGACAAGAAGACTGTTCCTCACCTTAAGTTGTTCTCATTCTATGTAACACTCAGAATCTCAAGGAGATTGGAACATAAATTCAATTTCAAAAGATATACTCAATCACAGCTTGATTATAACAAAAATGGTGCTGCCCAATCAAATGGTAGCTATAACACATGATTTTTACCAAAATTGCTGCCAGAACACTTGTCTGTGCAGTCACACTCTCTGTGTTGCATATAGAATGCAGAACTAATAAATGAGTAATACTAATTTTCAGTTTAATAGTCCACTTATTAGATCAGATGAGTTGTTTTCTCATAGAGCCACACTTTTTCTTTTTATTTAATAATTAAATTAGATCCATTAAATGGTTCCAGAGAAATGGTGTCATTTTAAATTCTACTTTACAAAATATCCTAGCCACGTATTGTTCTAATGTTCTAAACACCTGTGGTTTCCCTTTCAAATGCAAACTTCTTTTTACTTTAGAAAAGTTAGGAAGGTGAAGAAAGAATTTAAAGTCTCTATTAAGAGAGCCAAAAAACAAAATGCAGTGAAGTCAAGCAGTGCTACTATGACCCTACTTGAAGAACTCATCCTGTGAGTTAGCCCTTTGCATTATTTGTGGGTGTCAAAGTCTACATGAAACCAGTGAGAGCTAGGATAGACAAACAATGCTTAATTGATCACACTGACATGAGGATGTCCTTATAGCTTTTCTACCATGTCACCCTGCAAAACAGGAATCAGTGTTTGACAATACTTCTGCAAAATGGATCATACTTAAATGGGAAGGTGACTTGCAGATCACATCTGTCTCCAGTTGAACAAGAGCCTTATGGCAACAGCAGCACGTGTTTATATGGAAAAATAATATTGGTAAAGAATTTTCTCTATTCCTTAGTGCCATTTTTTGTGATTTATTATTTAGGAGGAAAGGAAGTCACACCATATGTCTGGTGTATTCTTTGCAGACCACTGACTGCAAACTGGAAAAAACTGTTCTAAATCATGTGATATTTGCAAGAACTAAAGAGCCACATCTTTAATTATTCTGAGTACTTACAGGAATTTTTTTGCATGGTTTCAGCTCATTAGAGGAAGCCAAGGTCAGTAGCATATCATACACTAGTGCAAGGAAATTAATCTTTATGCTGGACTGTTTCTGGAGTGAGGAGACCAGACTTGCTTCATTTAAAATGTACCTTTAGTGACTAATATTAAATATACCAAAACAAATGGTACAACTGAGTAATTGCCTTGGCTTTGAAAAATACTGGTACCTCAGAGATCACTGTTTGAGAACTGCTGGTACAATACATTTATTTTAGAAGGTTCTAATATATACCTTGAATTCAAAGTACTAAGGAAATGAACTAATAAGATGAATATGATTCCTTGATTCATACCCAAGATTTTCATACTTCCAGTTTTAAAATTCTTCTTTTTGTTTGAGTTTATATACTAGTTATTTACAACTCATGACTGGAACAACTGTGTTTTTTTCTTTGTAAATGTAAAGTTCAACTTTCTTTTCAGATGTAAAAAGGAAATTAATTTTAATTAACACTCACAAAAATTTGTAACAGCTTTCAGAGACACAGTCTTCTTCTTTTTTTTTACTAAGAACATTTTTTAATCTTTTCCATTATTTGCAGCAAAAGTCAATCAGATAGCTGAATCACAGTGTAAACGCTGAGCCCCACTAGAATAGTACCCAGAATTTTACTGAGTCATCAGATGCCAGTATGAAAGATGGATTTTAAAACTCTTTTGATATTCATTCTTTTATTCAGCATAGTTGATTTAAAGCTAACTTATCCCTGGCTGCTCATATTATGGAGCAACCCACTCACACCAAAGTATTCACATCTGCCTAAGCGTGAGAAGTTTGCAACTTCTGCTCTTTGTCAAATATCATGATGAGATTCCTTAGTTATAAGACTCTAATCTCATCAATGTAATTTCATCTTCCACTAGTTTATCATGGACTGTGGTTGATTGTGTGGCCAGGGTGTCACTCCAGTCTCAAGAACTGGTCTGTGTGGCCACCGATATGTACAGTAACCACATTGATTGGCCCTTTTTGTCGAATTTGGTCAGCTCAGTCAATTACTGTGAGGATGGTATAAGCTGACAGCATACCCTCAATAACTGTTAAACTGTGCCCAACTAACACCCATGGGCCCAGCTCTGGGGAACAAATACATTGAATTTGTTGCCATGCATTTGTTTCACCATATTTGGTGCTACTACTAGTCAGAGAGTCCAAGTGACAGGGAGAGAGTAAATACCACTACGTATCACTGGGGAAGAGGAGTTGCCTTGACCTAAAATGGAACACCAGCACTTTCTGAAATGTAAAATTCTTTAGGTTGTCTTAGCTTGTGTAACCATCAATCCTAAGCCTTCAGATTCTGGTGCTTAATGATTAAAACCTAAATGCTAATGTTTAAAAAATTCTGCTAAAAGTAATAGCTAGGTTAAATCACAAAGGAAAGCTTTCTTCATGGACTGGTTAAGTCTCCTTGAAAAGGGGAAGGAGGGACAGGAAGGTTACAAGGGAGGGACAGAGTCACATTTCAGAGGTTTTCTGGAGAAGATTAACTTCTTGATAGACTGTTCTTGGGGAGAGATAAGGAGAATGAGGTTATCTGCTACAGGTAGTACTTGTGGACAGAAAGACAGAACCCTCACAGAGCATTTGGTGGAGACTGGGAAATATGGGTCAGTGGAGTGAGTAAATGAGATGATAGAGCCTATAAAGACTTAATCCTGCAATGGTTCACACTACAGAGTATTCGACTTATTCTCTCCTTTCCAGATTAAAGCACCTCTATTCACAGCAGGTGATATGTGTCATGACACATCTTATGCCTTGAAAATACTTTCACCAAAAAGAAGCGTATGATCAATTGAGAGGAACCAAGAATGAGTTTACCTGTCATGATTTGCTGCTTTTTTTTTGTCTAGAGAAAGTTCAGCTAGGACTACAGCCTAGTGAGTTGTGTTGAGTATTCCTGAGCAATAATTAAACAGCCTAATAAAAGTTTGGCAAATAAGTGTGTGGAGAAAAAATACCCCAGTAGATTTTATTACATTTTCCTCAGATTTCTTTTGGCTGCTTCCTGCCTTTTTCAAATTTCTTCTGTCTCCTTTAACAATAAGCTTTTAGCTTCAAACTTGCTGCCAAAATAGGCATTAAAAATCCTGAGTTATTTATCTGCTCCGACGTACAGACACTTTCCACAGCTGCTCTGCAAATATCTAGACAGATAGCCCAGACAGTACATGTTGGCATTTTTTTTTTTTATCCTTTTGGAGAGCTGACTATCACTTACTGTGCACCTCAGTAACAGGACTCTAGTGACATTTTCAGGATGCTTCAGTTACCATGAACAGCAGGTGGCAACCATGCTCCCTGCTCTTAAAACTTCCCCTAAGATCCATCCACTACCTAAAGCTGGAGGTACCAAATTTTGTCAGCAGTGTAGGCAAAATTGAATGGTAGGGAAGTTTGAAGGAAAGGACTTGAACCAAGCCTGTGCTGGACAAGTAGGCATTAGAGTGGTTGTTGATTGATACTTCTATTTCTGCTCTCCTTCTGCCTTCTTAGGCTGCCCAAAAGTGTTGTAGCCAAACCCAGTAGATGTGCTCTGCAGATCACTGTGCAGACCCCACCCTTCCTTCTGCCTTCTCCCACTGAGCAGTGACACATTACCTCAGACGTAAGACAAGGAATGAGCTGTATCCCAGGGAGGCTACTGTCCTTGAGGTCCAGCTGCCTAAGTTTTCTGTGTCCAGAATAGGTCCACATAATGCCATGGGTATCATGAGACAGCTATGATTACAGCCAATATGGAAGCTGACATGGTTTTCCACAGAAACTTGGTACATAATTATATCTCCAGAATTGCATTCACCAAGACACTATAAATCTATTAATAAAGAAAATAGATCTTTATTAATGATCATGAGACAGACTGGGTGCATCCTCAGCTAGTTTTCAGATTATATCAGTCTGAGGGGTGCAGTTGACATACTTGAGGGAAGAGATGGGTGACTTTGACAGTCTAGAGACATGGACCCATGCAAACCTCATGAGGTTCCACAAGGCCAAGTGCAAGGTCCTGCAGACGGGTTGTAGCAATTCCCAGTGCCTGTACAGACTGAGTGATGACCTGGCTGAGAGCAGCCCTGCAAAGGGCTTGGGGCTACTGTTTGATTGAAAAAAATTACATGAGCTGGCAACATGAGCTTGAAGAAGAAAGGCAATGGCGTTCTGGACTGCAATAAAAGCAGCATGAGCAGGCAGGTCAAGGGAGCTGATTCTGCCCCTCTATACCACTCTGGTGACCCCACCCAGAGTGTTGCATCGAGCCCTGGGGTCAGCAGTACAAGAAACTCATGGCCTCTATTAGTGTTGCTCCAGAGGAGTGCCACAGAAATAATCAAATGGCTGGAACATCTCTCCTGTGAAGACAGCCCAAGAGAGTTAAGGTTGTTTCTCCTGCAGAAGAGAAGGCTCTGGGAAGACCTTGTTGCATTCTTTAAGTATATAAATGTGGCCTATTACAATGATGAAGATATACTTTTACCAAGGAATGTAGTGACAGGACAAGGGACAATTGTTTAAAATTAAAAAGGGCTAGATTTAGATTGGATATAAGGAGGATTTTTTTTCTGTGAGATTGTTGACACACTGGAACAGATTGCCCTGAATAGCTGTGGATTCACTGTGGTTGCAAGTGCTTAAAGCCAAGCCGGATGGGGTTTTGAGTAACCTGGGCTGGTGGGAGGTGTCCTTGCCCATGGCAGAGAGGTTGAAACTAGATGATCTTTAAATTCTCTTCTAACCCAAAGCATTCTGTAATTCTGTGGTGTTTTGGCATTGCAGTACCTTATGCATAGAGATAAACTGGAAATTCATTGTCACAGCTGTGGCTTTTCTTTAGCTTAGTTCAATATCAGCAAAAAATTACAATTGTCTTTAGCAAATGCAAAGCAAGATATCCACATAACAGAAGCCAGTGGGTTTTATCAAGTAGTTTCACAGAAATACAGAATCACAGAATTCTTAGGGTTGTAAGCGAGAACTGGATATCATCCAGTCCAAACCCCTGGGAAGGCAGGGTCACACAGACACAGATGAGCAAATGACACAGGAACATATCCACCTGGGTTTGATGGTCTCCAGATAGGGAAACTCCACAACCTCCCTGAGCAGCCTATTCCAATGCTCTGCCACCCTCAATGTAAAGAAGATCTTCCTCATGTTGAGGTGAAACTTCTGGTGGTTTAGTTTAAGGCCTCCTCACCCTATCACTGGGCACCACCAAAAAGAGTCTGGCACAATTCTCTTTGGCACTTGCCTTTGAAATATTTATAAGTATTGATAAGATCCCCTCTCAGTCATCTCCAGACTAAACAGGCCCAGCACCCTCAGTTTCTCCTTATAAGAGGGATGCTCCTGTCCTTTAATCACCTTTGTGGCCCACCACTGGACCCTCTCCAGTAGCTCCTTTTCTTTCTTGTCCTGAGGAGCCCAGAACTGGACACAGCATGAGGACTGGCCTTACCAGGGCTGTGTAGAGGGACAGGATCACCTCCCTCGACTTGCTGGCCACACTCTTCCCAATGCACCCCAGGATGTCATCGACCCTCCTGGCTGCAAGGGCGCTGCCGGCTCATGGTTAACTTTTGATCCACCTATAAGCTAGCCACATCTGTGGTTCTCCTGGTGTTAAAGAGAAAATCCTAAAATAGCCCTTGAAGTAAAGCAGCTTATTATTGTTCTCAGTGTATTATTACATTTTCCTGTATATCATTTAATAAACCTCTTTGGCCTACAACTTTCTGATGCTTTGAAAGAACTTGATGAAACTATCAATGTCTCTGAGAATACCAGTAACAGTGAAAATGCTTATGAAATATCTAGAAGGGCAACAAGGTATTCTCTAGTTATTCCTTGGTAAAGGGTACAGTTAAAGTGTTGTGCTGTACCTTATCTTAGGTGTTAGGCAAACATGATTTTTTAGTTCAGTTCAGAGGCCAATGACACTGGATTTATGTTCTTAAGGTCATAGGCTAGGAATGGACAAAGAAGCCAAGAAATGCCTCTTTAATAGATATGAAGGATATGATATGATGTAATGTCTCTTGTTAGACAGAAAACCCAGAAGTCTTTTTTTCATCCATCATGCACTCTCAACCTTGCCTGATTTTTAGTTATATCATATGGTGTGATAAAATGTGTCACTTTTTTCTTTTCCACAAGTCTTGTGCAATGTCTTGCAAAAGAAGTTACTGTAGGAATTTGCCCTAAAGGCAACCAGCAACCACCACTTCAGACCGGCAAAAATTGCTATTGATTCCTGCTAAGCTTACACCTATGGACATCAGAGGGAGCACCACTGTTGAGCTACTGTATTTTCATATGGTCTAGAGTTTGTCCTTATTTCCTTTTTTCCCATTTGACATTGATCAGAAGATCTGAATTCTTAACTGTTTTAAAGTGAATTAGGTCAATTATTATCTGAAACATTTAATGACCCTTGAAGAAAAAGGCAGTAAGTGCAGACTGTATTGTGGTAACAGATTTTTCCTGCTCTTTACCAAGACAAGGGATACAAAACCAGTTTTTAAGCTCATTTACCTAGTGAATAAGCATTTTTGTGATCTAGTGCATTTTTCCACAGCTCTGTTCTGCAGATTCTTTGTCACAATACATACTTTCATCTTAAGAACAGGCACCAGAACCTCTCATAAGGACAAAGTAGAGTTTAACTGAAAAAATGTTTGGCTACATAAAGTAATGCATTTCCATGTCAATATTTAGTTTTAAATTACACCATAAAAGATATATCCATTAAAAATGGTAGATATTAGCTAAATATATTTAAAAATATTATATATATGAAAAATTATATTATGTGTGTAAAAAAAATTAGGATCACATTCCCTTCTTGAGGAGGAAGGTGGTTAAGCATAATATATTGGGATCAGACTTACTATTTTAGTTGTCTCAGCGTTAATGTGTGGTCTGATGTGAAATACTTACAAAGCAGCAGACAAAATACAGACTCACTCCGCTTCAGTTAAAATATTGCTAAATATATTGCTTTTATTTAGGGTTTAATAACTACTGGAGACATCAACCAGCTCAGGACTCCACTGTAGGGGGTATTATTCCAGCCATGCAGCAGAATTAGAAATAGCTTTACCTAGTTTCCACTGTCTGAAAGATGGACAAGAGGTGTACAGTCCCTATGCATGCTTTCTCTGCAGTGAAGAGAGAGAGCAAGAGCAAAAATAGATTTAATTAATTCCATCTGTCTAATACATATGTTATGAAGGAGTTGAGTCATTATTTGAAGGCAACTATTTATCTCTGTCAGTTACAGGGAAAGCCTGAACAACTATATGAGTCTAATTTTATACTCAACTTTTAGCTACCTAGATTATCAAGGACAAATTACTTGCTAAATTACAATTGCTATTCAATTTTTATTAAAACAAATAGAGAAAATAGATGATGAGAAAAGTGTAAACCAACAGTAACAACAGTCAAGCAAAATATTTATAGGCCTGAAGCTAAAGCATACAGTACATTATTAATACACGAGCAGTATTATCTACTGAAGGCACTTTTTTCTTCATTAAAATACATTACTTGATTTCCTGCATCTGATGGAAAGTACCCAACTGCTTTGAATAGTCAAATACTTAAACTTATCTAACTTTTACATTTTTAACCTACCTTCCTCGTAACTTCTTTCCTTCTCACAGAAGTTCCTGGTATGTGTGAGTCTCCTTTCTTCCCCTGTTTGATTTCTTGATGAAACTCATTCAGCCTTTTGGAACTCAAGTTTGTTGGGCCCCCATTTTCCCAAAGAGAAGTGCTGGAACTGGTCTTTATGGTCCATAGGCTCCTAAGTTGCCATAATAGTCAAAAGACTGTGGCTGACCCTGCCCATGTCCAGGTTGCTTCTCAACTGTCACTAGTATTGAGGGATTCCTTGGTCTTCAATAAGGTAAATTAAAATCAGTTCCATAGTTTCAATGGAAAACTTGAAAAATTTTGCTGATTTGTTTCTTACTCCGGGCATTTCATGTGCACTCTCTTGTTTTTGGCTGAACAACTCTGAAGAGTTTTAAAATTTGGGAGTTGCCTTTTCTCGGGATTGCATTAAAGAGCCTAACCTCACATTTAATTTCCAACCTACATTAATTTGTAGAGGAAAAAGAAAAAGAAAGACCATGCTGCAATGTCAAACTGCCATCCTCTAACATTTTATTTTTTTAAATAGAAACAAAAGCAAATACATGTAAAAGAAAACAAAGAAGTTCAATATGGAATGCTTTGTTGGGTCAAAGCACTGCCTCTCTGGCTCTATTTGTCTTTAAGGCTGCCAAGAATTTCAGTTACAGATAATTCAGCTCAAAGCACATGGGGGGTTGTTTTGTTTTGGTTTGTTTTCTTCTTCTTCTCAGCAAGAAGAGCACAGGTTAAGGAAAAGGAACAAGTTCATCATTGGAATAATCCCAGATCTCAATATTCTTGATTTGATAATATTTGATCATAAATACAAAATTTAATGGACAGATTCTACACTTCACTACAAATACTTCTTCCTTTTGGTGCAAAGTCTTCAGAGTGGACTCCTTTCTAATGCTATTCACATAGAAGGGCTACTCACTGGCTGTTGCAAACCGCAGTAGCAGGATAGGGCAGTGACCATAACAGAGGAAGGAAAAAAAGAAAAAAAAGAGAAAACCAAAAAGATATGTAAAAATTACTGCTTAAACTGAGAAGGAGTTGTAGAGTTGAAAGATGTAGTTTTAATGCCCTGATTGTGTTTCTAGTCACATTTTCTGTACAAGTTTTCAAATATCTAAGAAATAAATATAATTTGTGCAGCTGTTGGCCTATCAATATGCCAGTGCACATGATGTAGGAGAATAATATTTTAGAAGAGTTTTTATCCTAACTCTTGGTATCTTTTCAGCAGAAACCAGTTGCCAAGATAAAGATATTGTCCCAAAAGGGCTGTTTCAAAATTGGTATGTTTAACATTATCCAGTGGTTTTGTGATGGGATTAAATATCCACTGAGTACAAGGTCAAGTCCACAAAATGAATTGACTTGTGACCTACTTTGGATTTCAAATTGCTCCACCAAGGCTAGGTAGCTCATTGCACATTGCATTTTAATTCTTAATCATACCTCTGTTTTTAATTCCTAATCATACCTCTGTCAGAGGTTTATGGACTTTCTATACCAATAACCCTTGAAATGCATTAGAAAAGAGGAAAGCAAACTGTAGGAGTCTGTTCCTTTCTACATATCACAGTATCCTCTTCTGACCAACTGGTCTCCAGTGCTACGGTATTCAGAAAGGACTGAAGTCCTGAGAGTTTGCAGATCCCAGCTGATTTCACACTTTTAATTTTAAATCTATTTTCTTAAAATGATCAGTTGTGAGGTTACCTCAGTCCTTTGATACCTTGCTGTAGAACCTAAATAAAACAACTCATGCATGCTCTCTATTGTGAGCATAGCCTGGGAGAAACTGGCCACAGATTTAAGTGGGGCTTTTGCAGGAACATACTGTACCAGATCTCCCAGATATTGTGAAACTAACAAGAGGCTTGAATTTCAAGCTTTTTAGATGACTGCCCCTTAGCCAGAAACAACGTTGCAGTTAAACCTTTTCCTCTAGGCTTTCAGGGAATACAGGAATTGTCATTATGCTGACAAACGACATGCTTCGGGTGTATTACCACATGCAGAGATGGATAAAGTGTGAGTTATCTGCTGCCAAAACCTTGGTTGGAGTATTGAGTAGAATAGTAAAATACGCCACTGTTTGGTCTACATTTTGAATAATTGTCTCAGATACCCAAATAAAATATGTTTAGATGAACATAAATCTATTTAAAAGTTATATTGGTTGATAGTATTTTTTGTTTTCATGGTTATTGTTTTTGTGGTATTGTACACCTTCCCATCTCTCCCTAGAGAGAGATGTAGAGACAATATACATTCCAAAATTGTTGAAAGGCTTAGTGCTAACAATTACGTTTCATTTAAGAAAATAACAGTGCAAAGCAGGCTGCTCCTTCCCTAGGTTCAGGAAGACCTTTCAGCACATCTACGTGGAAGTCCATTATTAGATGCAGTCATTGAAATGGAGAATATTGATCACCTCCAGCATCATTCTACAAGATGGAACATTGTTTTTAAAGAGAGACTATTTTTCTCTTTGTATAGCTGTTGGGGGAAGAGTTTGATGATACAGACCATGTTCATATGCCTAGAAATATTTTTGGTTCTATCACTTTTTGAGGATAATGTCTTCCTGAGCTACTGTTCTGATATTATTTTCTCATTCACATCTATGATATGGACACCAGAACTTATTACTTAGACCTGAAAATTATTTTTCCAGTCAGACAGTATAAGATAGACTGCTGTACAGAAAAAAGACAGAAGAATACATCCTTTATGGATGAACCAAACCCTTTTCCATACTCATATCTCCCTTGATCTCCTAAGGAAAAATTGGCCTCAGAGGTTCCTTATGTATCAACTTTTGCATTTCTTTTTAATACCAGTCAATCTATGCAGATACAGAAATGTACTTAGTTAAGTCTACCAGAGACAAGGACTGAGCAACAGAAAAAGCTGGATACAACTGCGTGGTAAATGACTGCTCTTGATAAGAAGAAATATTCTATTTTTTGCAAAGTATTTCACCATACTAGTTTATATCTGAGGTGATAGGGAGAAAACACTAGACAAGGAAAACGTGAGAGAAGAAAAGTGAAACAGGAATTGCTGACTTACTGAAAAGGAATTACTGTGAAATTACTGACTTAGTGAAACAGGAATTACTGTATGATTAAGGTAGAATGGTATATGCTCGAAAAGTTTTGTTGTGCTATTTGTATAAAATCTGAAGAAGCAAATCTAGGCATTGTATAATGGTGTGAAAATACAGATTAACTGCCTCACTCACCTGTAATTTGACTTTGTTTTTTAATGAACATGAATTAGTTTTTTCCACAAAGATATCGTTTGATCCATGTAACTGTTGTGTTGTTACCCAGTGCATTTAAGACACACAATTCCCATTTTTATGGACTGCTTTGCTTTCTGAAAGCAGAAAGTCAGGTACCTCACTTCAGTTGAGATTTAAAGCCAATCCTGGTCCAAATACTGACAATAGAAAACACTCCTAGGAAAATAGAGAAGAAAAGTTTGTTTAACTGGTGATGGTGTGTGGTTGCTTTTTCCCCTGGTGGGAATGTCTGTCTCAGACTTAAACCACACAGCTGAGAAAGACAACCTCAGCCTCCAGCCCAGGCTGCCTGCATACAGAGATTGTATTTGTCAGCCAATGTAATACATGCTAAAGAAGCCAGAGATTTCATGACTTTCTTCTCAAAAGAGCCCGGGGCAGCTTCACTCAAGACTGTATAGTATGTGCAGATCTCTGATCAAACAGTTCAGCCAAAGGCAAACATTATTATGCTGGTTTTACAAATGCACAGTACAGACTTAGAAGCTTTGTGCTATCCCTTCAGAGCAACACCATTTTGTACTGGTGAATATTAGTTAATTAGGCATATTAGCTCAGAGCTGTTACAGTGTGGCACCTGAGTAGTCTACTCACTAGTAGTAACTTACAGCCAATTTGTTCTTACAGACAAGCAACTGAACATAGTGTAAAAGAAGGAAACTGAGAACATCTATTATCAGTGCAGATTATCTGGGTCTGATCTAACACACAGAGTGTAAGGCTTTCTGTGCTCACATTTAAGTCGTGAGCATCTGGTCTTGGCCATATTTGGTCTACTCCTGATGAATGGAGAAATCTGTCATCTGTGGATACCCTAACAGAACTAATATCTTCCAAATAAATGTCTGAGCAAAATAAACGACTAGGGCAAAGCTCTGTTCATTGCACTGCTCCAAAAATAGGTGTATATTAAAATAGAGTCAAGTGTTATACAAAGTGCCCTGGCAACAAGAAGTAATATTGCAGTGAGTTGTAAGTCCCAGGAATGCAAAGAGAGTTGGGCAAACAAACTGAACTGCTCAGTTATAAACATGGGCTGCTGCTGCAAAGAAAGGCAACAACCACACTGAAACATGAGGAAAACCTCGGCATGCTGCAAATCTAATGCATTACCTTCAGGCAAAATACTGCAGAGGAAATCAAAGCTTTGAAACTTTTAGACAAAGGAGATGTGTATCTTTAGCTGGACCAGAGAGGCACAGCTAATAAAGTGGGGACAGCTTCCAGAACGTGAAGGCTTTTCTGGAAGGATGACATAAGGGTTTTCTGGAAGGATGACATAAGTATCTTCTGGTGACAGGGAGAAGGAAGAAGATTAAAAGTTGAGAGCATTTTAGTCCCTATTTTTGTTCTTGTCAGACCCTTACTAGCTGTGCACTATAAAATATCACCTCTGATACGCTGTGCTTGCATATAGCCCCCTGCCTATTTCCCCAGCTGCATCTCTTCACCATGTGTTCCAGTCATAAAAATAACTTAATACACTGATCTGATAAAAAATATTTGGATAACTAGTAATTCTGTCAAACAAGTGTTTCAGATGCTTCTAAAGAGGATTATTTTTATTAGATGGAAAACAATTTCAATGGGGTTCACCCACAGTGTGCTTTCCATTTGGATGCTGAGACTGAATACAGCAAAGCCAGTCAGAAATTTTACTTTGGAAAGAAGCACAGCTACACTAATTTATTTCATGAGACATGGCTTGTGGTAATGCATGGACTCTTTCTGGAGATATTAGGTTGGGTACTCTGAGTCCAGGAACACATATTTACACAAACATACTTTAAATCAGTTTTTTGTGGATGTTAGTTATGCATACCAGAACTTCTGGGTAACCTG
Source organism: Sinosuthora webbiana (assembly GCA_013397395.1). NCBI lineage: Eukaryota > Metazoa > Chordata > Aves > Passeriformes > Sylviidae > Sinosuthora > Sinosuthora webbiana. The sequence goes on along the minus strand of VXBN01016568.1, from coordinate 563,340 downwards.
GAAACCAAGTAATTAAAGTTCTCCCTGATAAACTTGGGTTATCTGAATGATTAGTTAGGAAAGGCCAGTCTAAGGCTCAGACTTTGGATGCAATAATTCTTATGAAGATCCCTGTGAAGTGTGTGGCTATTGACCTAGCTGCAGATTTATATACAAATTTATCTTTAAAGTGTCAGTCTCTTCACATGTCTGATTTTTCATAGTTTTACAATTCACAGTTACCAATAAAGAAAATAATTGGAAATTTGGCACAATTGGTGAATGATAAAATAAAATTGTTGGTTTGTGTATTGATTTAGAAAAAATTAGGAAGAGACAGAATTTCAAGAATTGCCAGATACATACACACCCTTCATTTTAACAAAAATACAGGTATTTTCATGAAAACGAGAATTTTTAGGAAGAGTTACCTATTTTCCCACTAAAGACATAAAAATCATTAGTGTAAACATACAATCCAAACTTTAGGTTACACACATATATTTTTGTTCCCATAAAGCACAAAAAAGAAAGTTAGTCCATCATCAAGAGGATGATTCCACTTGTTTCTGGAAACTATATGCCTGCTCTACATAAGAACAGTGAATCAAACAAATAGTCGGGATACTAATATGTTTACACTATGTACAATTGTCCCTCAGAATAAATTTCTCCGTTTCAGTTTTATTTCAATGGTTTGGTTTTTTCTCATTGTATGTACCCAAGACCTACCCATCCTTCTTTGGCTTCTGAAGTTCATTAGATCTATCTTCAAGCAAAGCATGATCTTTTTCTTCTCATTTTTCAAGTAAGCTTCTCATCATAACATGACGAATATGACTGCAAAAAAAAAAAAAAAAAAAAAAAAAAGGCTTATGTCAATAATCTCTATTACCTCTATTCATACATAAGGTTGTTTTACCTGCTTCTGAACAGAAATGCTTTGAATACCTTTGCAATAATGTCATATAGTCTTATATCATTGCCTCCACAGAGATAAAACCAGGAAGCGGATAACAATTGACACTTTTATTGTGATAGGGTGTTGAATATGTTATCTCCATGCCTCAGAGGACCTCAATATTTACCACTAATTTTTGTAACCTATGTAAGCTACAGCATTCTCAGGAAGAGCAAGGCAGGGTTTCTGCCACCCTTTGTAAATAAATGCTTCTTACCTTTAAGAAAACAAAGGTTTCATTGCACATTTTCTAATTCATAATTATAATCTGCCTGATAATAAAAATACTTTGTCTCTCTCTGAATAAATCTCAGTTCCCATTATTATGTGTTGCCTATTTAAGAGAAAAAAGTTGTCTACCAATACTGAACTAGCTGCATGATCCTGTGTCCACAAAGTACAGTATCACTTGATTTTCTGAAGAAACTTCTTTGAAATTACATTACTTATAAGGTGACCTTTATACCTATATTGACTGTGAAACCAGAAAAATTGGTTCATGGTCAAACTTGTGTGACATGAGCCGTATGACATGTCAGAGTAATTTAGTGCTGAACTGGAGCACATTAATTTTGAAAAAGATTTTTTTAAGTTTTATATGAAATTACATGATAATTAAAGATATTAGTGATGAAGAAGTTTGACTGCAGTGGTGGCAAAAAAGTACATATGATATTTCTACCATCTCTCTTCCAGAAGTTAACCAATTGTCAGTGTTCTAACTTTGCTTAATAAACTGAAAAGCTCTGCTGTTGAATTCATGACCAAGCCTTTACATTATTTGTAGCTAAGCAACACTGTAGAGGTTGGGTTTCCATATATGCTGAATATTTTCTCATCCTTTGATTATTTTGTGTTAAATTCGTGGAAACTTCTAATCCATATACACCCTATAGTCTTGAAAATACAAGATCCAGTGCCTTTTTTCAGTCAAAGTCTCCCTAGAATGAGATGGCAGCTTCAAATAATTTGATTTCTTTATTCTTTGGAACACCATTTGGGGACCCCACTCACAGATAAGCCTAAACCATGTTTAGTATGTGATAATATGTGCCTTCTGCTCAGAAATTTTTTAATGTTTGCACTCATATGTGTAAACTGCAAGCAACTCTAATTTCAGGGAATTATTTCCAATTTCTAATGAGAAGTCATACAGCAGTTGCAGTGATATTTTACACTTCTTTATCAGTGCCTGTGTCAATTAAATAGTTCATACACCTCTATAGCAAAAACTGTCATTTCTGAATTTCTTCAGGTAAGAAGAGAAAAAGCAGACGTGTCTACTGTGGCCTGTAGTAAACCCTTCAGTACCTTTAGAAAAACTCAAATTAGCTCAAAAGCTAACTACTAAAAAAAAGAGAGAAAAATATATTTAAAACATTTAATGAATAAATAAATCAATAGTTATTCTGAAAAATATTTCTAATGAGAAAAGCAAATGAACAGAAATATTTTATGATGCATTGTGCATCCATAAGAACAGTCAGGCAGCTATTTTTTCCCACAAAATAAGATCTAATAATACTACAAAAAACCCCAGCTCCTGTGAACTACATATCCCTCTAAGAGGCAATGACAAAAAACCACACCTTTTCATGCAGCTATTACTCTGATCAGATAGAAGAAGATTCATTTAAATTAGACATATACATACAAATAAAAATGGAAAAGGTTACTCTGGATATGAATATAGAAATTAATTGTAAGGTGAAATGGCTAATGCTTTTTTCCTTCTGTCCTCCATTTCTTTTTCTTAAAAGGGAAAAATAGAACTGTTGTTACTGAGGTCATGGTGTATACAGGGATTAACAGAAGTTTCCTAAGGTCATTTCTGTAATTTGAAAAAATATTAGTAACATTTAATTAATAGTCTCAGTGAAAACAGATTAAGTTGGCCTCATTGAGTTTCTAGCCATCACTTCTTACTTTACTTCTGGCACCTTTGGGATTCCATGTGAAGTTATCACAGACACATTTAACTGAGGCAATTTAATATTTCCCATTGACAACACAAATCCATTTGCATTATTATCACCAAAGGAAAACCTTATTTCAATAACATTTAACATAATTAAAATCTATGAATAAATAGTGCAGATTATATTATGAGAAAAATAAAAGCCTAAATATTAGAGTGATAGTTCTGATTGAACATATACATTTTTATTAAAGTTGCCAAGTGACCCTATTTATGATTTGCACTCATTAGGTATCTTTAGCGTACTGTTTGCATTGGATGTAGGTGTGAAGGTGTTGGCAATGAGGGAGATACAGCAGGTGACCTGAAAAACTGGAGGCTGCCCCATTCCAGACATGGCTGGGTCCAGCCAGGTCCAACATGGACCCCCCCACCCCACCCCTCCCAGGGCACAGCTGATGCTGTCAGCTAAGCTGGTGAAAGTTCTGAGAAAACACATTTAACAAAAAATAAGATATCTCACAGGCAGTGAGGACTGAGGAAGTACATGTGTGAGAAGCAATCCTGCAAATCCCAAGGTCTGAGCAGATGGAGTGGGAGGAGGTGCCCCAGGTGCTGGAGCAGGTTTGCCTGCTGCTAAATGAGTGGGCCATGGTGGAACAGGTATATCCTCTGCAGCCTGTGAAGGACCCCGTATGAGAGCAGGTGAATGTGCCCTGAGAGAACACTGGCCTGCAGAGAGGAGCCCACACTGCAGAAGGTTTATCCTGAAGGACTACAGCCTGTGGAGGATTCATGCTGCAGAATGGAAGAAGCATGAGGAGGAAGGAGCTCCAGAGAGAAACTGTTATGATCTGACTGCAACCCTCATTCCCCATCCCCTTGCACTGACTGCTCAGGGAGTATAAAGTATAAAAGAACACGGTAGTCTAGTTTTGGTCTTTGTATCTCACCTTCCTGCTACAATTTTAACTGGTGAAAAATTAGTTTTCCCTGAGTCTTATAAGCCCAGAATGATAATTGACAAGTGGTCTTCCTGTCTGCATCTTCACCTTTATCTTTACCTGTTCTATCTAATGTTCTCCCTCATCCTGTCGAGTATGGTGAGTGACATAGTGATTAAGTGGGTGTCAGGAAGCCAGCCAAAGTCAACTCAGTCCCCTTTGTACGTTATCTTCTGGGTACAATGATTTTGATTAGTAGGGCTCAAGCTAGAGATGCTAAAGGACATTCCAGTGTGAAAATCCCATTGAAATAAAGTCATGGCATGGGTGCATGAAATCAGAATGCAGAAAGTGAAGTAAGAAAATGGGGAAGAAGCCACATTAACCCATTTTAGGGTCTAGATTTCAGGTGGTGAAATGTAGTGCTCTGGTTTTAATTTTTCCCATTTCTCTTGAAAATTAATTAAGATTTCTTTTTCAGAACTTAACTAGTTAAACCAAAGTCTCACAGAAGGGCAACATTTAAATAGGTACAGTAGCAATATCCACAAATGCACAGTTTCTAGTCACTACTACATATGCATTACACTGATTCACATACCTATCAATACAAAATTGAATTTAAAAGTTCATGAAAATGCATACCCATAAGAGGATGGGTACTTACATTCCTATTCTGTATTCAAACACTTAAATGAATGGCTTGTCCCTGCTTAATGAATTTTCAGAATTTATATGATGAAACAAAATGTCCCTGCATATAAACACAGTACAAACAGACAGCTTGCAAAATACCACAACTGATAAGTTATAAACAATTGAGTAAAGATATTAATTTAGATAATCTGAGCTTGTTGAGTCAGAAATGTACTCTATGGTAACTTACCTTATATGCTTAGCTCTTCAGATGCTGTTAATAGTCATTTTAGCAACTGTGACATATTACTTCAGTTGGAGAAAAAAAGTATGGTTTAACAAGAATATATATCAGATGCAGCCATGATGCTCCCCTAAAAAGAACAGCATATTTCCAACAGACTTTATCAGCTGAATTATTGGTAAGGTTCTTAATTTTGGTTATAGCTGACTAGAAGATTTTCAACTGTTTGGATTACTATTATTTTTCAAGTGTATGGGAATTCAGAAAAAAACATCATGAAAAGCTAATCTAAACAGGCATATAAATGACTCTTTTGGGAAACTGTGTAGTAAATCTGCTGAGTTGGATTGCACACATCAGAGGCTCTGTGAGCTGTGAATGTCCTAAGAACTAAAAAATGGAGGAAGTCATTGATTACATAATCCCAATGCATTCCATCATTTTTGGTAAAGAGTAAGAAAATTCCTTGGTAAAACCCAATATGTCTGATATGTTTGCTACACTGAGTGGTGTTCTGATGAGAGCAATTATAAAAAAAAAAATGTTTGTTGTAAAGTCATATGCTATGCAGGTAGCAGTTCACAGGATAATAATTTTTAACTGGGCACACGCACCTTCAGCCGCTCAGCTTAAGTAAATTATACTACCTTAAAAAAAATCTTGTATTTGATAGTAATTTTGATTTGGAACTAGTTTGGTAGGGAGGAAGTTAGCCTAGAAAATAAACATTCATAATCTTGGAGAAACTTATCTTCAAGAGAAGCATTTGTACACTATCTACAAAAGAACTACTGTCATTTTAGAAAACAAACACAGAAATACTCCTTACCTAACTCCAATGTGCAAAGAGTGTGACACATAGAAGGAATATCTGGAGTGAGTTTAAAAACATCAGTTTGAAGTGCATTGATGGTTTTGTGTTGAAATGGAGTAGTAAGTTTTAAACCATTTCAAAATCATCATATGCACATCCATTAGCATCCACATAATTCAGGCCAACATTGAATGTGTTTCAGGCAACTAGGCAAACAGTAGCTTTTAAAATACTCTTTTAATAAAACTTCCATGAGAAATGGAAGACTTACCTGTTGAGAAGTCACAGAAAAGTGCAGGTACTTTTATTTACATGCAGCAGGTGTACACTCATCAATGTGAGCACTCAGGGAACTCCACCATCCTTCAGGCATCACAAGGGACAGTTAGTAATTTACCTCCAACAAGTCTGCTTGTAGTTGTGCTTCATCGTCTAATGCTTGTTAAGACTTGCCTTGTGATCAGACTGAGGTTGTTAAATAGAGTGTACCAGAGGTAGCAAGCATAACACTAGTATTGGTTATCAGAGTACAAAATAAGGTGACTGGAATGCAAAGAGCAAAACATCCTGTCACCTCAGGCAAATACTTTTTCAGTCCCATTACAGAGTCTTCCAGTAGTTACTGCCTCCTTTCACATTTTTAGCAAGCCCTTAACTGGCTATTATCCATGCATTAAGCATACAGTCAAATGCCAGCAATTCTTATCCTCTTACATTCAGTTCATGTGCTAGCTACAAAGCAAAAAAAATAACAAATTATTAAATTTCTTTGTATACATATATCATTGTGCAACATCCTTTTCAAGGGTCATGTTTCAGGTCACAAATATTGATTGCTATTGTCTGAATTAGCAGGACATTAACCTAGGAGCACTTAGTCATATGTACGTATCGAATAATTTTCAAGATTTCATGTATTTCACTAACCTTGCTTTCATTTAGTGATATTACTCATGTAATACAAATCCTTATGCTCTAAAATACTTTCTTCTTTTAACACATCAGTTCTCTTGATGCCCTCAATTTTATTTCCATTTTCTATAATCAAATTCTCTCATACTTCAGCTTGCTGACAATAGTACAAAATCATACATGATTCCTCAGCAAGACTGTGTTGGGTTGAGCCCAGCTGGATACCAGGTGCCTGCCCCCCAAAGCCTCTCTACCCCTCCCCTCCTCAGTGGGGTGGTGGAGAGAAATCACAACCACAGGCTCCTGGCTCAGCATAAGAACAGGGAGAGATCACTCACCCATTGCTGTCATCGGCAAAACAGCCTCGACTTGGGGAAATTAACTTAATTTTTTACTAAGCAATTCAGAATAGGGTAATGGGAAATCAACCCAAATCTTAAAACATCTCTCCTCACCTGTCTCTTTCTCCCGGGCTCAGCCTTATTCCCAGTTTGCAATACCTCCTCCTACCCTAAGCAGTGCAGGAGGACCTGCCCCTCCTACTTCCCTGACTTTGGTACCTGCAGGGTGCTCTCTCTTACAATCTCACTCCTCTCTCCAGTTGCTGTTTCCCAGAAGTTTTACCCCTTTGTAAACCTGTTATCCCAGTGGTGCTACCTCTATTGCTGATGTATTTGTCTGTGGCCAGGAGGGCCAGGAGGCTCTGTGGACATGGGGGAGCTTCTACCAGATTCTCACAGAACCAACCCTGTATCCTCCCAGTACCAAAACCTGGTCTTACAAACCCAATACACAGGAGCCTAATTTTTACAGGTAGGGTAATACATACATTAAGAAATTCTTTTAAAAAGCAAAATTTAAATCTATGAAGTATATTTGTTAGCTGTTTTCCAATATTGTTGGTATACCATATTTAATGAAATACAAGCTGTCCTAGAAAATTTAAGCACAACTTGGACCCTATTCATTAAGAAGCAAAAAAGTTCATAGCACCACAAGATATTATTTTATTATAATCCAAGATTAATATTTAAGACTTCTTAAACAAATTCATATTGAAGAAGTATATTCTATATGCAAAATAATATGTTTTTATTTTAAAGATTCCACATTGTAACAAGCATTTTAGTTTATGGAATGTACTGGTGACTATAACTGGTCTAAAGCAGTGTTCCCTCTTACCTTTTTAGTTTATTTAAGTTTGCTGGAAAAAATAACTAGTAAAATTCCATCTTACCAATGTGAGAAGTATTTTTTGCACTCTTACACTTATCTGCTATTACTCTCTCTCTCATATTTAATTCACACATGTTTTTACATTCACTTAAATTAAAAACACAAAATACTTTTACCCTTTTTGACTCACCATCTGACTTGAAGAGAAGCTTAACCTCATTACAAAACAATGGTAGGCAACAGCCACCTTGAAAGCAAATACTTTAAGGATCTCACTTCACCAAATAAAATTAATTATCCCCTAGTGAATAGGAAATTTCAGTTGCAAGGAATTATAAGATAAGATGATGTAATCTTTCAAAATCAAACAAGCCTCCTAGAGGAAGCTTCAAAATCTATATTATTTGTTCTTTCAGTCATTCAGCAAAATTATAGTTCTTAACTTTTCCACAAGACTGTGTTTTGTACAATCAAGTCAGTATGTGCCCAATCTAACTTCCAGAAAAGCCTGTCAACTATTCATACATCAGCCTGTTTGATAGAGCAAGTACTATCAGTAATAGACAAGGCACACCCTGAATTTCTTGACAGGCAACAGGCACAGCATTTACAGCTTTGCTATTTGATAAGCTTGTTCTAGAATTTAGCAACCAGTATCAAAACATGATAGAAAGCTACTTTAATCGGCAAGGGAACAGTAAAGACCACTCCTTCCACAAACAACACAGATCAACATCTTCACCTTAATGAATAGACCATATGGACCTGTTACCTTGAATCACCATATTAAATTGATTTTGAGGCTATGAAAGACTCTTTGCTCATCTTCAACCTGTCCCACATGACAAATTGTGAGGATTACCTGAGCAGTTACTGCATCCAGTCAAAAAGCTATAGATGAGCTACAGCATCTCTCTATCACATGCAACCTCAGTTTAAAAGTTTCAAGCGAAGAAAAGATCCATAAAATATCTTTGAAAATTTTTCCATTGAAAAATTATTTTCAATACTGACATTTGTTTATTATTTTATTCCATTCTTGCTTTTAAATATTACTTTGGCTGTTGGAATAAAGAGCAGGAATAGATTTATTATTTGTCATAAAGAGGTTATCTTCAGGAAAGACTATACTGTCACATCATCTTTCTGTCTTCTCTAATAGGAGATAAAACCTGCATTAGCTGAGAATTGTCATGGCTTTTTCTCAAATTTTGAGATTTCAACTTCCTCTTTGAACCCTAGTTTGCTGTAGTATTCCAGTAACACAATGCCAAAAGGAGTGATATAAAATGGTCTCGCTTCTCTTTGCAACAAATTTAATGATTTTTGTATCCAGCAGCTGCCTGAGCTCTTCTCAGTACTCTGAGTATGTGCTTTCACTGTGACACAGAATGAGTTTAAACCTCTATATTGGGTGACTATATTCTCCTTTTATATCTCTAGCATGTGGCCTTTTCTATCCAGAAGCACAACTTCATACTTCGTTGTACTTCACACAAATGTTTTGATAGCATCCAGGTTGTTAAATGTTTTAACATTTATATAGCATTGATTTGTCTTAAGTGTTTCATTTGTAAGTGTTTACCATTGTCATGGTTACAGCTTTGTCAGTGGTAATTTCATAGCATATAATTGAAAAAATATGTTCAAAGTGTTGAACTAAGAATGAGTTCATGTTAGATCTCATTAGAAATGCCAGCAGTTGCAGGTCTGTAATTTGTAAGACACTGAACTCTTGGCATTTCTCTCACATTAGTCCACCTTATGAAAATATAGTGCCACAGTTAATCATAAGTCTCCACCAGCAATGCATCAACATCTTTACAAACCATGCTTTTAGCTCATAAGCAGAAGTATCAGTACATATATATGGCTGTCATTATTTATAAATCAATTCTGACTGGTATTTATTGGATTACTCCATTCAAGTATTTTGTTAATAATATCTAGTTTTAGGTACTTCTTATTTTGCCTTTAATCAAAGTTGGATGGGTGTGCCAGTAAATACACAAATCATTTTGTTTAGTTATTCAACAGTTATTGAACATATAGATCCCTTGAATGTTTTATCAGCAAACTTTTTCCAGTGTCTATTTATTGAGTGATAACTTAGTATGAATCCCTAATTTCTTATTGTACATTAGATAATTACTTACCTTTCAAAACCTTCTTTTTATACCTTTTATCTTTGTCAATAGTTTCCCATACTTCTTAGTTTATGTTTGATGTGCAGCAGCATTAGCTTTTCCCATCTTCTTCTTCTTCTAGGTATTTTTGTTAATTTCTTAATTTCCACTCTAAATGCTGAGGCCTTTTGTTTAGTTCCATTTCTTTGCTTTTGATAAGAATCATCTTCCTAATAGACTTAGCAAGCTTGACAGCACCTAGTAAAACACTTTAAAGTAGTATCCAAATGTCAGTCATACTAAGTCACTACTACCTGATTTAGCTATAAGTGGTTTTTTGCCTTTATGATAACACCTTTTAAAATCATTACATATATATTTTATTATTTTTCTTCTATTTTTTTTGCACATTGTAAATATGATTTACTGGAGCATAATGACAGATGAGGGAAGAGGCTGAGAGAAGAGCTTGCCTGGCATGAAGACAAGAAGGCTTTGTGGGGACTTAATGGCATCTTTCCAGTACCTAAGGGGAGGTTATCAACAAGATGAAGCCGCACTCTTTACTGATGTGCACGACAGAAAAAATAAAAATGAAAATTAAGATGCCACCTTTACATAAGGAAGAAAATCACTGTGGCACTAACCAAGGATAACTAACAGAATGCTGGAAAGCTAAGGTAATGTCTGTCCTTTGAGGTTTGTCTGACTAGATGAAGATGTGAACAGCCCAGTCTGATCACAAAGCTGATCCGGCTTTAAGCAGGAGCATGGATCTCCAGCAGTCCTATGCAGCGTGAATAACTCCAATTCTGCAATAAGATCACTTCCAACTGTGACAACTATTTTTAATTTTGTTTGGAATTCCCTCTACCTGTCAGGAGAATGCTAACATTCTACCTGAAGAAGGATAATGTTAGCATTCTATTGGGTTGGTTATGACCATGCTTTAGGTTTCAATTTTTTGGAAATAAAGATACTTAGAAATTCTAGGACATTTTAGAATTAACCATGTGAGACCACCAGGTTTTGTCATTCTGAATAGTTTACCTAAAATAACACAAGTTCATTGAACATGTGAATGCCTCTACCAATCCTTCCCTTGTTCTTTATTTTTATAGTAGATAGACTAGTATCTATAATATAAAATCACCATTGCATATGCAGTAGGGTTTTGTCAAACAATCATTTAGAAACTCAGATTTGTGTACATTGACAATAGCAAGCTGTGGTAGAGTCAAATTAACATTCAACAGTTGTATCAATACCTTGTCAGAGGAGCTTGGGTAGGGCAGGTTGAGCATTACTCTGTCAACACAAATTACTTGGTTTTCAAGTCCTAGAACAGCTCTTTAACCTTTTTGTAATTTGGCTGAAATCTATTTTCTATGTCCTCTATGCCACAGGCTGGTTGATATTGAACATACAATATTCCCTTGCACTGAATGTTATACACACAAATGTTTTCTGCTGATATGATGAGGGCCCAGATGGTACAGACTCAGTTCTCTGTGCTACTAAAGAATTTTGATTTCAGGATTTAATGACTTAAAAAGAAAAAAAACAAATTGTCTCTTCTCCAAACAGGCACTTGTCCTGGGTTGTGGTGTAGGGTGTGCACCATCTTAACGAATTGCTGAATTCAATTGTTGGAGCAGTGCTCTTCCCGGACCCCTTCCCTCAGGGCTAATCTTCTGCTAATGGCCCATCAGATGCCTTGCCCATGACTCATAGATAACACCCTCTGGAGTTATCTCTGTTTAATGGCTCATCAAGGACTCCCTGCATGACTCATCATCCCATTGTGAGATGCTCTGCCCAGAGGGAGGAACAAAGCATTCTCACTTGGATATAATTTGGGGTTTGGGACAGTATGGGGGGCTTACCCACTGGATTCCCAGAGGACTCGAGCTACCAGACCTTTCTACAGGATCACTGCTTCAGGAAAACCACCTCATCTGGACTGCTTCCATCACCCTGATCAGGTTGTAGTCTGACTCTGTCAGTGGTCTTTTGTATTTCTTTGCATTTATTTTATTTTACCTTTTCTTTCTTTTCTTCCTATTAAATTGTATTTCTGACTTGGAGCCTCTCTTGTTTTGCTTTCAAACCACTACAGCACTTTTACTTCACTTTCTAATCAGTCTCTTTTCATTGATCAGAAATATGTCTGAACATGCATACCTCTTGATGAAATTTAAAGCTAACACCTTAAAAATAATTATTGCCATAATACTGACCTTTTCAATGCAGTGTTAATGCTGACATCTTAACGTGATTTCTTAAAATATTCATGCTAATGAGAATTCTTTTCCTTTCATGTCTGAATTCGTGACTCCTTGCCATAAACAACCTCAGTAATATGCCTGTAGGCTTATGACTGACTCTCCCATAAAACCAATCACGCTAGCAATCTCATTTTGAAGCTGGTATTAAAAGTGGGATAGGCAAGTGTTTCTGTATTAGCATAATCCAGACAGAACTTGCTGCATACAGCTGAAGCATAAAACTTTTCCTGTTACATGGTCTGACAGCTGAGATGAAGCTGAAGATTTGGCAGGACTTGGCCTACAATTTTGCAGCATTTTGTCTGTCATACATTACTACAGTGGTCATTCATTCTCAAGGCTTCGGCATTGCTATTCAAAATCTACAGTCACTATGTATTTTCTCTATGTACCCTGGGATTAAATGGACGGGGCTGATGGCATAACTTATAGCTGAAATTTTACAATGTGACATAATAAAAATGCAAGAAAATATGTTTTTTTTCCACAGCCTGCACAAAAGCACACTCTCAGCACTTCCTAAATAGGCATAAGTATCTTGGTTAATGTTATCTTTTGTTTAATGACATGGATATTCTTTTTAGCTGTTCTTTTATATATTTTCCTCCACTTCATGAAAAAACATAAACCACTACTCTTGCTTTTGGGAAATAAGGAGTGTATTGTCTTTTGTATAAAGTAGATTCAGATCTACATCTCTGCATTGCTTTCAAAGCCTTCGAAACCAAGGAATTGAGTATATAATTCTGAATCTCTTCAAACAGTACTAGATAAAATTATTTTTAATGCACAAAAAAATAATTTTAACATGATCAGAACCCTTTAACTCAGCCAAATGAAACCTTACCTACTTACCAGTAGATGCCTTGGGAGGGGAGGAGAGGAAGACAGGGAGAAAGAATTTGCATCCAACTACTCCATATATCATTTTTCTCTAACTATCCTCTGCCCATTTCCAGAAACAGAAAATGTTGAAAGTTTTGCATTCTTCTGGTGTATTTCAGATTTAAAAAGGGAGCAATATGTGAAGTTAAAAGACTGGGCAAAAAATAATTTGGAGAAATGACCATGTATCAGAAGAAATTTTATTACCTCTCCAATGAAGAGTTCATGCTAATACAGGAGAAGAGGCATCTCTATTAACCTGTGGTGGTTGCTAGCTTGTCAAGTAATTGTTATAGACAAGATTTAGGTTTTCAAATCATATTGAAGCAATGCCAGTCTTACGTAACTTCAGCCACCTAAAAGCTAGATATCTAAACAATTTGTCTTACACATAGTTCTTTTCTTTAAATATTTGGTAGTAGTAAGGAGAAGCTGCTGCATCTCACATTCCAGGTTAGGCACTCACAGCGTGGATTTATGCATGAGGGTACATTGACTTGCAAACTAGAAATTAAAATTCAATGAAATATTATTAGAATCATTAGAGTTATTAGAAGATCAAATAAGTTAAAAATGGGAACTATAGCACTATTAATTGAGGAATCAAAATTTCAGGCCTTAAAATTTTAGATAAACAAATTTTAGTTCCTAGATTTCTTCTCTACCTGAATTCTCTGAGGATTCTTGTTTAGCAGGCTTTTTTAGTGGTTAGCCATATGAGGCTCTCTGCTGTGTTTTTATTGTGCTTTCAATTACAGTACACTTCTTAGTAGATGGGCAACACATTTTATACCAGAAAGTTGCTGAAAGTAGCAGGCAGGCCCACACTTAGAGATCAATTGTTAATTATTTTAGTTTTTCTGATGTGGAATGAATGTACATGTTATTTTCACCACAGATTTTACTTAGTCCAAATCAAATTTCATATATAAACTGTCAGCGGAAATGCCTAAACAATTTGTGAGAATATATTTAATTCATGTAATGGGAAGAAGCCTCTTTAGCCATCATAGGTGTTTAATTACATTCTTTTTTAATGAGTAAAATAATTTAACTTCCCCTGAAGACATTGAAAATCATCTGCTATATTAATAAAAGTACTTTCTCATGCCACAGTTTGAGTTTTACACATAATTACTCACAAAACACGTCTGTATCTTTCTCCATTCAAAATAAGTTTTATGGTTTAATAAGAATTCAGCCATTATATTTTGCTTTTTCTATATAGTCTGCAATACGCATAGCAAAATGTATGTTTTCATAACAAAGAACCCAATAGCTGGAGATATATTTGGCAGGTGTTCTAATGGTGTGTTTACAAATGATTATATTTCATTCAATAAGAATTTTTCTATATTCTCAAACAGTAGAAAACAGAGCACAGCTAAACACAGTTAAAATTCTGTCTAGCAGCATTGTTGTTCGTCTTGGATATGGGTCTTACGTAATTATCATCGTCATAGTTATCTGGGTTTTCAATGAATCATATTCACTAGTAAATATTTTCATAGTCTGTAAAAATATATTTTATTAAAGCAAACCAGTGATTGATTTTCATTGCATACGCCATTTGTTTCATATGCAATGAAACCCACCTATCTCTTGTACCTAATAAATTCAACCAGGGTCATGAAAATACAAAATACTCAAATTTTTTTTTTTCCCTAATGGAAATTATGAAATTTATATGTAACTTTATTTATTCTTCACCTATTAGAATTCATTCCACTGAGTCTAGAGCTCAATGCAAATACTTAAGAATGAATGGCATTATAAATTGCTATTAGAATTTAAAATATATCTACTTAACATAAATAAAAATAAACACCTATCCAAAGCTTTAAGTAGCCTAACTATTAATAGGACAATTCATCAATGTCAATTTCATTGGAAACTCAGCAAACAAGGAAGATTCAGACACTACTTTCCAGCATCCTGGTGGGATGTACAGTTTCCAACACCTTTTTCTGCCCTCTCAAAATTATGTCTTTTGCAACCTGAAAAAGAAGATAATTGTCATCAGGCAGCTACAGACTCAGGTGGTGCTAGAGGCAATATTTACAGTCCTAGAGCAGTTACAGAGAACACACCTGGTTGCATGCATGTGCATAGGGAGAAGGGAAATGAAAATGAGAAAGTGAAGGGACAATGAAAAGAAGTCAGCATTGAGCTCTCTCCTAGCAGCAGCTGTGGCAATATGAAATTGGATAATATAGTATTTTGTAAGCTTATGTGATTTACATCATCCTAAATAGCTTCTGAAAACAATTAAGCCATCAGTGCAAACCTTGGAAGATGTGACGCTGCCTGCCTCTCACAATTTGATAGCTCAGTAATTTGAGTGCTCTATTCCTTATCAGTTTCGGTCCCTAACTGCTTATATCAGCTTTATCAACAGTAGAATTTCAAAGTAGCAAAGGAATAGAAAGCAGTAGCAAAAAGCTGCTTTCAAAAGATGGCAGATTACTGACCCAACACAGTTCATAATATTCTTACTGGCTAACTCATACAATAGGATCACCAAACTGCAGTTAGGAAGCCTAAAATTGTCTTAAATTCCCATTTTCATGGATTTTAGCAGGCAGTGGCAGACCTACTCTAAGTCATCCTCTTTTTCCTGTTTCTGTTTCCATAACTCATTATTTGACATCTGAGTTCTGACAATATCAGTAGTGGTCTATGTTTCAGACATGTTGCTCCCTTTTATGCTGCCAGTACACACAGATAATGTCTTCAGTCTTTTGGTGTACTGTTCAAGCCTCAGACACAGGACTACATACAAGCAGTTCACTGGTAATATAATTTCCTCTGCCTCCTAACAGCTCCCCTAACAATGGGAATACACACTAACAACAAAAAGGAGAATTTATGCTTGAGACCTCTCTTAGGATAGACTATTAGCTGAGATTTCATCTAAGGACAAGAATGAAGAGTTTTTCTCTTTGCTTCTGTCAAGGTCTTTAGGCGCATCTTAAAGCTAGTCAGCAGAAAAGATCAGCAGATTTCATGAAACATCAGTGTGGATGTTTCAATAATCTGATCATTATCTGTTTCCCAGAGGAAAGCCTTCATTGTTTTTCTATGTCTATCTGACATAAATGTTTTGCATGGAAACCAATTTTATAATTTCTGAGCAAGGAAGTTACTCTTCTAAATAACAACCAAACCACAGTTATATTTGATTGATGTCGAGTCAGTGTGAGTTTGAGAGCTATGGCCGTACACTGAGAAGCCACAATTTATAGCTGAGAAGATAATAAGAGGAGCTGAGACAGTCTTAACAAAGATCAAGGCTCTTTTAATAATAATTTTTTATTTTACAATACTGCCACAGGTATTCTTCACATGAGTGAAGTTATGATGAAGTATTGGTTGGCTGTCTGGATGGATATCAAAACGGTATTTTACAGAGTAGGATTAGCTGAATTAAAGGTGAAGCGTCAACACATTTAATTTCTAAAGTATCATGAAAAAATAGAAGACTATTAATACAATGAAGTATCAGTGGACTCATTACTATTCTTGACATATATTGTACTTCAGGACATGTAATAATTGCCTTTCAAGTTTTAATATTCATGTGCTTGTGCATTTTCACAAGTGTGTAACTGTGCTTTTGTGGCCAGGTACTGGTGATAACAAGGTTGGGTTTAAATATCTAGTGTTAAACTAAATTTAACAGAACTTGTAGCTAAAGTTTACTCAGAAATTTGGAGAAAGTACAGACCTCTTTTTGGTATGGCTAAGAAGACCAGAATCCTCTCTTGAAAGCATTACATCTGCAGATAAATAAAAACAACTCTAAAGGAACAATAGAATGTGAGAACGTTAATATTGGAAGACACAAGAAAAGATCTACATGTCTGTAACAAAGTAACTGCTTCGGTTATACCTTCATCCCATGTATCTGGTATCCAACCTTCTAAACTCCATGTCCAGCAGACCATTGTTTCTTTGAAGATTCCTCACTTTTCTAACATAATATACTCAGAGTGAATTAATCACACAATATCTTGGAGATGCTGTTTATGAGTGGCTGTGTTCATCCTCTTAGGAAAATTATAACGTCCAGACATACAGTCCTAGGAGCACCCTCTCATCTCATGCAACTGCTGCACCTAGTCATGATGATGCAATGACAGACAGACCAGAGCTTTGCACTAAATTGTTGTCTTCATCTGAGCAACCTACACATGTCCCACCCAGTGGAACCATGGGTGTTGGAAAAAGAGCCTTGTTCATAAGTCATTATAGTTTAGCGCTGTGCTTGGTAGGGAAACTAAGAGATCAATGGGGTTTGAAGCAGGAAGAAGCCTGGGAAAATAAAGAGATAAAGTGGTAACTGAGCTGGCAGAGAATAAAAAAATGGGTAATCAGTGGACTTGCCTGTTCATGTTCTGCACAAAGGGCTCATGTGCCTGGGTACAACATCTGGAAAAATCCAAGTGAAAGCAAGCACCAACCCTTGGGAAGGGATCAGGACTTAGAAGCCCATGTGCCCATGTGCAAGTGAGGGTGTGCAAGTGGGTGTGTGCAGGGCCTTATACAAGCTGGACTTGCTGCAAGTATGTGACATGGATTGGGAGCAAGGCAGGTGTGTATGTTTCCAAGGGTGAGACCACAAGAGGACCTGGCTATGGAAGGGACTAGGGTAGTCCCTACTGTCAGAGGGACTATAGGGTCTGGGACCATAGGGTCTGGGGGTTCTGAGGGTGAATCAGCCAGACAGTAGTAGTCATGTATCTGGAGCAGCAGCTGGAGTGGGCCTGCAGACTCAGGGATTTGTGTGTCCCAGTGGCAGCAGCTGAGGGCACTGGGACCCAGGGGCCACTGCTGGCTTGATTGAATATCTCAGTTCAGCTGCTAGGTGGATCCACCCTGTACATAAATTCCCAGCAGCAGACCTCCATCCTGCTCAGCCAGAGAGGGGAGCTGGATGAGGCTATTATTCCTGTTTGTGTGAGTGTTCAGCATGCCTGTCTGTTTTGTGCATGGCTGGCTGTGAGCATGTGAGTATTTGTGGTGGGTGGGTGTGCATGTGTGCCCACTGCGAATGCATACTCAGGTAATATTGCATCATAAGCCAAAGGTACAACGTTTAAGCTAACATTTTGCTAAATATTTAGTTACTGATTTTTTCAAACTTTCTGTCTTTCTAGCAATAAAAAATAAGGAAAACTCCACTTTCAAAGGTTTACTTAGACAATATTATAAGAAAAGTTCTCACACTGTCCTGTGTGCCAGTAGTTAAATGAAACAAAGCTCTACTAAACTGATTTTTTTAATAATACTTATTTCTCAAAATCCACAGGAGATCCAGTGGAGGCTCATGAGATGTCTAAGCCATTAATTTCTAGGGCTGATGAAAGTAGAATAGTTAAATAACTAATGTAAGCACATCAGTATTGTCTAAACACATGTTCAGGATACATAAATAACATACATAAATAACATACTACAAACTCTAGGAAAATCTATTAGAATTATTCCTTTGACTGTTTTTTTGGGACTTAACCCCCTCAAAAATATCACAGTAGCAATGCTGATGCTGTAATTTACCCTTCATTAAGAGTGGCGATAGTAATCTTGTAATTGTAAAAGATTTCTAGACAAAAATAAAATCATTAATGCACTCAATTTTTTTTCATCTCTCACCATCTAAGCACCAACTTTTAATGTGAATCACAGAAAGTGTTGTGTGACTGTTTTACTAATAGAATTGTGATAAATTTCTTATTTCCAATTTAAAAGAATAAACTTAATTTTGTTTGCAGGTTGCCTTTTCTCAAGATAAATGAAGGTATTAGGAATTCAGGAACATTCAGAAGATGAACAAGAGACGGTGTTTAAGAAATTAAAGCATCTGCTGACTGAAATTCATTAGCAGAAGGCAGAAGAGATTTTTATTCATTTCAGTTAAACTGTTTCATTCAGAAAATCAGCTATGCCATGCTTGGCCTCAGATTTGCTAAGAAAATATAGAGAAATGTCAGTTAACAAGACAACATTTCTGTTCCACTGAATCACTTCTGAGGTACAACCACTCAGTTCCTACAGTAAAGGAACCTAGGAATTACAGTTGATTGAATTTATTAATTCCATCCATATTAATTTGGCCATTGCAGAGAGCTGATGTAGCCAAAGCCCCAAGAATTTAAGTTTTTAGACTGATCTTCAGGAATGGGTCTCTTCATCTTATGACATGACTCTCATCAAAATAACCTTCTCATTCTTTTAGGCATTTTTCTATCTGTTATGTGAAACTTCAGATGTTCAAAGCAAAGTGAAATGAGTCTAAAAACGAAGCCTTTCATTTTATTTAAATGAACAGTCTCAGAAACAAAGGTATCTATGTGAAAGTTTTCTGTGCTTCTGCTCCTTTAGCTAAAGCTCGTAGAACTCCCAGTTACCTTCTCTGAGACAGACAAATAGGTAATAAAAAACCAGGGGCTTTTACTTGAAAATAGATAGATGTACAGGAAGAAGACTGACTCTGTTCAAATAGAATCTTTCAGACATGTATGCCTAATCACAAAAATAATAATAAAAATAACATCACCCCTTCATTTAAATATAATAAAGACCACAAAAATTGTATACCTAAAATTAATAATTGTTTATAAAACATTTGGTGACTCTGAAGTTGGCTTGATTCATCACCATTTTACTTCTTAAATATCTATTAAATTTTTAAACTCATAGGTTTTGTCCTGGACTTTTGAAATCTGGAGCCATGTCACACTAAGAATATAATATACGTACCTACAGTTAAAATAGAAAATAATCCTGAGAGGCAAAAGACTAATTTCTTATCACCTCTATTTACGTAACTTTAAAAATCCAGATTTTATGCTGCTTCAAAATTTCACTCTCCTCAGAGATATAAATGTTTCCCCAAACTCGAACCAGACTTTTTCTTGCTGTTTATGCCCATCATTTCTGATTCCATCCACCATGGATACAGAGAACATATTGTGCTCTTTTTCTGTACGTATTTTGCTTTTAAGAGAAACTCAGCAACTTATGAAAGCCCTGCTCTTAGCAAAACTGCAAGTTGCACACGAGTTACATTTTCTTGAGCACAAAGGTTCAAGTTACTATCGCTATATATCTACTATACTAATACTGTACTGTGGCAACTTCTAAGGCCTACGGTGACATAGGAGTATATTTCATTTCAGTCCACTAATCCGTGCAACCTGCTCCAGATGAACCTGTTTTGGCACGAGGGATTGGACTAAATGATGTCCAGAGATCCTTTCCAACCCCAACCATTCTGTGATTGATTCTACCATTCTATTACCAGCACCTCACACTGGAATTCCTTAAGACTAGTTGCAAGAACTTGATCACATTTTTTTGGATTTGGCATAGGAAGTTAATTTTGTTCCAATCATCAGTAAATGTACCAAGAAAAAGCAATTTTTTTTTCCTTTTTGTGTTGCTGTGGTTTTTCTTCCTATCCTACAACATCCAGCACCCCAGAAAATTTTCCTGTACAAACATGTGAAAAAAGAGGATGAAGAGTTAAAATGTCATTGTCTCTTCCATTTATTCTCCATTTATTTGTGACTCACACACGAGTAATAACTTTTGCTAAACAGAAGAATGAGAGGCAATATTTTCCCATGCAGCAGTTACCTGAGCATTAGCAGAATCTCTCCTTACCACCAGATGCATATCTCCCAAACTGGAAGGATATGCTCATCCGGCTCTTTGATTCAAAGTAATTAGCATCAGACTTCCTGAATGAGAACATGTCCTGTGGAAACAGAAGGTGGGTTCACAACATTACTTAAGTTGTTTGACCTTTTTCCATTCTGAAAGGTCACCTTGCAGAGAGAAGCTTTCTGAGAGGATTTCTATGCTTTTCCTTCTTAAATTGTTAAAAACTATACCTTTAGAGCGGTTCCTGAAATGAGAATCTAGTGTTC
Organism: Sinosuthora webbiana; assembly: GCA_013397395.1. Taxonomy (NCBI): domain Eukaryota; kingdom Metazoa; phylum Chordata; class Aves; order Passeriformes; family Sylviidae; genus Sinosuthora; species Sinosuthora webbiana. The sequence goes on along the minus strand of VXBN01016568.1, from coordinate 542,523 downwards.
AGCTCCTAAAGCTGAGGACTACATTTTCCAGTAAAATGACATTATCTTACTCTCCATATTTCCCTTCAATCAATAAGAAGATTTTTCTTTTCTCTAGATACCATGTTAATATTTGCATTTCATAATGCATCTGCCCAGTGTTTTCCATAGAGTATGAAGGCATGATAGACTAAAATATTTTCATTATTAAATGTGCAAAACATGTTAGACCTATTTTCATTTAAAATCATGTTTCTTCAAAAATTATTTTGTTTCTTTTACAGTACATGAATGATTTTCAGAAAGTTATTGGATAGAAATATAGAAAAATATCAGAAATAGCTGAACAGACCAAGCAACATAGTTTATATGTGTATTGTTAGGAGGGGGTTTTAGAAGGATACATACTTCTCTACAAACTTCTACTTACTATGTGTGATATTTTGCTTGCAGCTTCTGTGAAACAATTCAATTTGTATCTTGTATCCTCAAAAAATGCACAGGGATAATTAAATGTTTTGGACTGCTGTGTGTAAAAGCAGTGCATTCAGCAAGGACAAGACTTCAGAAACTCTGAAACTAAAGTGTGTGCTACAAACCATTCCCCCTCTCCAGAATTAGTATTTATGGAAGGCAAAGGATGATAGCACAATTCATGATGGAAGTGATCCCATCTGCCTCTTCAGTCTGAGGGGGAAAAAGTTGCATTTTCAAAGAAGGAACTGAGCACTTGGACACCAAACCAACCCAGTTCGAGTTGCTGAATTCCATAGCAGAGTCAGCTCTCAGAGTTAATATTTGCACAGTATAATACTGACATTTAAAAGCTATCTTGTTACTCAGCAAATGCAAACACAAGATGAACTGCCTTGAGCCATCCAAGAGTCATGTGACCTTGGGAAAAAGGCGGAGATCTTGGAAGGAGCACAAAATCACAGAACAGCCCAGGTTGGAGGGGACCTTAAAAGGATCACTCTGCCCAACCTTTCATGGGAAAGGGAGCTTGGATGAGATTATCTAGGACTGTGTCAAATCACATCTTGACAAGTTCAGTGAAGGTTTCAGTGAACATCTTCAGTCTTTCCTCATAAGTGAGGCTCTCTGCCTTGCAGCGGGGCTGATCAGGCTGGGTGGCACAGTTTGTTGTGCAGTCTCCTGGCTTTGCTTCCTTTGGAACAGAAGCAGGGTGAGCTTGTGTCTGTTGAAGTGGATGTAGGTAATATGGCCTACAGAATAAAAGCAAAGGATTAGTTTCTTCAGGAGCCCTGAAAACCACAGTACTCTGCAGAGGGTTCCCTGAGGTAAGTTTCTGGTGCTCTTAAATGTTTTTAGCACCTGAGGGAGATTTCTTGAGTTCCCTTCTAGAAATGAGCCTTAATGTAGTCCCATTTACTGTAATGATGTAAAATACTGGCTGGCCACTTTTAAAGATATCAGCCATCCTACACATTGAAAGAAGATGGAATATATGGAAAAAAGCTATTTAAGCATCTAATTAAAGACTACATCAGGTAATATATATTCATGGAAGAGGAAGGGAGGATAAATTAAATTTGTCCTAGGTATCTTGATCTGATATTTCCTGATTTCTCAGTAAAATGAAGAAGAAGATTTAATAAGACATTGTAGGAATCACAAGAGAATTAGCAGCTGAGAAGCTGCACTGTGCAAAGGAAGACACTAGAAAAAATGTAAGGGAAGTTCAACACAGAAGGTAAAAGGAAAAGAAGTTCGAGGCAGAAAATGTTAAAAGAGAGGAAAGTGCCAACAGCTGAATAAATGAGAAAGCTTGTTCTCCGTTTCAGTTGATAATTAATTACTGAAACCATGTCTTATATAAGTAAAATTATGTTATATTTTGGGTTTACATATTTTATTATTTCAATATCTATCTGAAAAAAGTAATAATAGTGTCAACATTCTTTGGAAAATGTTTTCACAGTAAGAGAAACATTAGGATAGCAAAGGATAAGTGTATTGTTTTGAACACATATATAGCATATAAATTTGATATTATAATCTAAAAATACTAATAAATATTAGAATTAAAAAGAAATTTAATTATGAACTTTATGTGTAGCTTCTCTGCATTTTTACTAACTCAAATTTAGATGTCCAAACAACTCTGCGGTTCCTTCTATTAACACATTATATATTTCTGCAGACATTAAACTGAACACTCAATAATCAGCAGTGTTTCTCCACATATTTCATGCTATCTATGAAAGGAAGAGATACAGATTTATGCACTAACAATCTCTTTTTTGTAATATATTAGTGGCATCTCATTCTGACCCATTCACATATCACAAAGATTTTTCAAGACCACCTTGTGAAATAAAAGGATTTAATCATTCAAGAGTCAATTTTTACTGCTTACTCTTTTTGAAGAATGAGTCAAAAGTATTTAAGGGAGGCCCAAGTCTGTGGAGTGCTTCTATACTAATACATTCTCTTGAACAGGGAGTGAAAATGATGGCTAAACTTCTGGGCAATTTAGACAATCAATAATTCAGATATCGTCATGTTCAACAACCATTTGACTTCCCTGCAATATATCAAGACTTTCAAATTCTTGTACATCCAGTAACACTTTAAATATGAGAACAACATACTTGTAGAGAATTCTTCACAGAATGCAATGAGAGATCTGAATCTATTGCTACAATAATTATCTTAACAGAATTAAAATATGGAAACCTCTGATCTTCTTTATTTGACTTCTGATCTTGTTCCAAAAACTTGTTATAAACGTGTAAAGCAGTTCATTTCTCCTGGAATATCTTTGAAACATCATACCATTGCTTTGAATGGTGTGATGTTTCAAAGATATATAATAATAACATAATATCCAATATAATTTTGAAAAGTGATGTACTCAGAGGACTCAATATATTTAATGATGATAATTTAATAATCAAATTTACATTTTGATAATTATAGCCAACACTTTCATATATGTTTCCAAATATTTTTACATTCTTTCAGACATGAAACTGGAGTTTCTGAATACCTGGAATATTTCTGGCTGTTTTGGGAACAGTTCCAGTACTGGGGTTCTTTTAGTGTTGATATAATAAACTTCAATATTAAGAATGTAATTTCTATTAATTTGGATTTTTTAGTAACTTTGCTTCACATATTTGCAGTGTAACATGGTGTATAAAGAAGTAGAAAGCAGTCATTATAGAAAGGAATTATAACTCCTATAACAAATTTTCATATTATTACAAGCTTATCTGCATGGTGACAAGCTTAGTAGTAAAAAAACAATTTCAAAGCATTATGATGTGTCTTTCTTAAATGACAATTTTCCAACCTGTTCTCAGACACTGCTAACAGAGTTCCGTTAAAAGTGCACTCTGCAATGCTGAAGAGTGTCAGTGGCCCAATATAAAATAATAAATTGTAATATGCATGTTTGCTAACAAGTTTGGGCTGATATAAGTGGATTATTAGATGTATGAGGTTTTTTTCTATTCCAATAAATACCTCTCAGAAAACGCTATCTTAATTATTAGTAAACAATACAGAGTAGTGCTGGGTTTTTTAGATAATTTTTTCAAGGCAGAAATGTCTTGTCAATGACATCAACGGTGAAGAAAATTAACTTCTTGCCCAAAAAGCCATGCTGCTATTTCACTGAAAAGGGGACTTTTTTTTCCTGTTACATGCTCCAAAACGTACAAAATATTTGTGAAAATTTTCTTTAAGCTGGTCCTGCTAGCTGACATCTACTATAAGGCACAGAGTTTATATACATGCCCCTTTGCAGCTTCAGGATACAGTTTGCAAGCACACGTAATATGTGTCTTACAATATTCCATTCCTAAATGTGTCTTGATTTCTGAAAAAATATATAAAATATTTTAAATAGGACTAAATACCAAGTCAGTTTTACTGGGTAGAACTAAGGAGAATATGGCTGTTGGATCAGGACTCAAACTACTACAAACTATAACCTCTCTCTAAATCACAGAGAGATTACTATCAAGCAAAAGGTGACTCCACAGGCTAAGACAGATTTAGGGAATTTCATCTGTCACCTGTTCTGACAAGTTTCTTAGTCTTTCATACATACCAGATGCTAAAATGAATGCTGGAATTCCTGGGGGCTAATTCCTGTGAACTCCTCCTGCAAAGAGAAAGAATAGTTACAAACTATATATTTTGTTTGGGTCTTTTATATTTTTAAAGTGTTTTTCAAATAAGAGGGGGGACATGCTGAATGGACAATTTCATTCAGTTCTGTTTGAAATGAGAAAATTAAACCACTGCATCAATCCTGGAGCTTTCTGGGGTATAACTTCAGTAATGTGTCAGTGAAATAAGGCTGCCCACCAAAAATGCCCAGGTTTGATGATTTGGGATTGTCCTACCTTTTCAATTTTTTTCCTCCCCCATGAGAAGGATAGCAGTAATGCTTGGGGTAGTCCTTGTTTCCATCTGCCACCATTGGATATTATGAAACACAGTCTTCACAGAGCAAAGACCACACAGTCTTAGAGCATTGCAACAGTTAGACTAGGATTGGCTACATGCAGAAAAAAAAAAAAAAAGGAGAGAGAGAGAACCCAAGAGGGATAATTCGTTTCTCCAGGGCAGATGATAGCTACAGCAATGCAGGCTCTACAAGGACACCAAATCTCTACACCTCTGACATTAAGGGTAAGTATACAAATCTAGATAAAACACCTACATGCTTTCCCTTGTCTCAGTGTCCTCGGCAGTTTGAAGCACTTTGATCTCAGATTAGAAACCCTTAGGGTTTTTTTTGATCTCTGCCCCTGTAGCTCATGATTCCTGATCTGATCCCGTCTCACTTGTGTATCCAGTTCTCTGCTTCTGGTTCTTTCTTCTTCTTTTCTCTTAAGCATACCTTGGTCAGTAAAAGACTACTTCACACTGTCCTAATAAACTTGCAAAACTGGTAGCTGTTTCTTAGTAATCTTCCTCTGTAACTGTATTTTAAAAATTGGCAACCAGCTCCAAATGTCAAAAAGATTATGCAATCACAGACAGGCCTTCTTCTGAAGACAGTGGCCCACCATCCAGCATCGAAGATGGAAAGAGAACACAAGCAGACCCCAATCAAAGCAACTTCATTTTGTGGCCAAGTTGCAAGCCTTCTGTATCTTATTCAGTGTATAGAAGTGATTACTGAAACAGTCATGGGCAGACATTTGAATTATGAAATACCTTAAACTTGGGTGATTTTGAAGAGTTCACTTTCTTGTTGAAAAGCTGAAAATTTTTAGGAATACCATAGTGTGCTTTGCTTTTTTTTAGACAAAATTTTATTTCAACCAAAACCAAGTTTCAATTAAATGCTCTAAAAATTGGGAGGATTAGTTACATGCATTTTGTTTGACAAAGTTGTAAACTTATTTTTAAAGATATAGACAAGCATATAATGTTGAGGAACTGGAAAATATTTGATGTGAAGCACAGCAAACTTTTAAAGACACTTTGGGGAGCAATTATAAGGAAACTGAGGGAAAATTAGTAAAAAAGAGCTACAGTTATAACACTTGCACAGTAGTGGGTCTGGGAAACCTGATGAAATGTAAGATTTGTTATTTTATAATTAGGATCAGAATTTTGAAGAGTATTCAAAGCAGGAGTGATAAGCTTATTCCTGATGCTGTAAAATATGATGAGTTGATAACGCTACTCATTCATAGGAGAACTCAAATGCCAAAAATACTTAGCTTTAGGAGTAACACAAAAAATATCTTGAACAGATTTATATAATGCCAAGATGTTACTGCAGTGGTAACAGCTAGGTAAGATTCAGGAAGTTAGGTACATTTAGATACTGGAAATAAATAGTTGAAAAAAGTCATTAAATTTTCTATAAAGTTTGTATATCTAGTTTAGGAGAGAAATTACCTTAACTAAAAATACTTCTCAATCTAAAAGCACTAGTTTTGACAGCAGGTAAAGAGAAAAATTAATGGAAAAGGGCTTAGAAAGAACATAAACATCTACCTTTATTTATCTTACTTAAAAGTTAAGCAAGTGCACTAAAAAAGAGAAGAAATCAGCATTGTCAATGATAGAATAGAGATCAAAGAAGAGTAGAGAGGAATTTGGGGATGTGCTCATATTGAACTAGAAAGGAAAAATGGGAAGAGAAAATTTGGCAAATAATACTCAAAAGTATTTAATTTCTGGTTTATCTGAGTTTTTTTCTGCCGCCCCCCCCCACCCCCCTCCCCCCCCG
>VXBN01016568.1:492382-536304 GCA_013397395.1 Sinosuthora webbiana | reverse complement strand
ATATATATATATAGGTTTTCCATCTGTAGATTTCATATCAGGCTTGCATTTTCTCTTGCTATGCATTAGATTGAGATGCCATTTGGTTTTTCTTATGAGGTCAAAATAGGTATAATACACCGTTTCTTTGCTGAGTGAGATTGAGCTAACATGAAAACTGGTATAATTGCCACAATAATTGAAAATTTTTAAAATGAAGTTCCTAATACTGAAGAAGCAGGAAGAATTTCCTCACATTTGCACTTGCTGATGGCTGCAGTTGTTAGCAGCAGATGCTCGCATATGAAGGCTAATAATGGGATACCCATTGGAGCAGATAGAATAAGAATTATTGCTGGCACAGCATAAAATAATTTAAATGCACAGGTTTGAAAAATGCTTTATAATGGAGTTTGCAAAATGCATCAGCAGACATGCAGCTAATGGTATCTGAGGTAAATAAGAGCATTGCTCGATGGGAATGTAATGACTACTTCTGTGTATGTGTGGGAATACAGACATAGGATTATTGGCAAAGAGAAATATTTTAATGTCCTTTGATCAAAATTAAAAAGAAAAGCAACTAAATACTAATAAAACTAAAGCGTAACAAAGATGTAGGGTGAGAATTTGCTGTATTATACAACGGATTACCTTGTTGTCCATAATCATAAGCAACTGTTCATTACTTTGCCAGTCTGAACTCCTAATTTGGCTGAAAGAATCTGAGATTTTGCATTTATACCCTGGAGAGCTAATTTTCTCTCCAGGATGGAGAGAAAGTTTTGGCAGATGCTAGTGCTTTTCCTGCCCCTCCAGAAACTGAATGAGTTGATGAGGACTGATAAGAGGAACTATCTGCTGTTCCCTTGAATACTGACTGGGCTGAAAGCTAGTTGTTTTCCTGGATGGGACAGGAAGATGAACCATGTTATGGTATCAGTCTTTCCCACAACTATCTCATTGAACCTCAGAAGCAAAGCCTTTGGAAAATCTTTAAACCCTCTCTCTGACTTCACTCCCAGGCCAGAATGAGCCTGCTTCCTTTAAAGTGACAAACTGTCCCCAAATGCAGCAGTCATTTCTTTTCAAGCTTGCTTCAATTCTGTGCAATCCAGGCATTTCTTCTCTACTGACAAAAAAAAAAGATATTTGTTTTTATTTATGAGTTTTTGTTTGTTTACAGACTCATCTTAATCATAGGACACAGACTTGGCAGTTGAGATTCAAATGTGAGGCTCTTATCTGTTCAGCCATAAAGATCTTTGCTACAGTTATCTAAAAGTCTGTTGGTTTTCCATTGCTATATTGGAAAAAATGCTGCTTACACAGAAGTGTGAGCATCACAGTATTAGACTATTTGCATTTAAAACGCTTGAAAACTGACATAATCAAAGAAGCTTAGATCCTTTTAAACATTCAAACAATTAAAAGCTAACATCTGAAAACAGAATTGCTACCTAAATGCAAAAAAAAAGTAAATGGAAAAGTAAAGAAAAATTAGACAATATACATTTCAGCAAGCGATGTTTTAGACTTCATTACTAGGAATCATTTTCAACAATAATATTTTTAAAGTAGTCCATAGGAGCACAACAAATACTTTTTCTGCTTCTCAATGAAAGAAGCTAGGCTTGGATTGCCTTGACTAACTTTCTGATCACAGAAAAACATTCTAAATGGCTTTCAAAAGCTCTTTTGCTGATTTGAAACAATTGCTAAAATAACAATTTGCTTTCATACTTTGCCTATAAATAGCAATTCAAATGCTAACACTCAATCACACTCCAAATTGTAAAAAAATAACAATTAAACAGATATTTCTTACATGTTATACTGTTACAGAGATTATTAAGAAAAAGCATCGTTATAAAATGCATTTTCAAATCTGTTCAATGGAGCTTTCACAAAACCTGTGGACTGTGAGATATATACATCTCTTGAACCATCAAGATAGTACACTTTCCGCCCTCCCTTTTTACAAACTAGAAAGAAGTTTTGAAAAGAAACCTATGAGCTCCTAACNGCCTATAAATAGCAATTCAAATGCTAACACTCAATCACACTCCAAATTGTAAAAAAATAACAATTAAACAGATATTTCTTACATGTTATACTGTTACAGAGATTATTAAGAAGAAGCATCGTTATAAAATGCATTTTCAAATCTGTTCAATGGAGCTTTCACAAAACCTGTGGACTGTGAGATATATATACATCTCTTGAACCATCAAGATAGTACACTTTCTGCCCTCCCTTTTTACAAACTAGAAAGAAGTTTTGAAAAGAAACCTATGAACTCCTAACTCTTGCAACATCTGTAGAATTTTTCCAGGAACTCCTTTTACATTATTACACCAAAAATTAATCTGAAGCAAGGTCACAGAAATATGTTTTTCCAACTCTGACGTTTCCTTTATTCTTTCTCAACACCTTTGAATTTCCCTTCGCACTAGGGATAACAACAGTATTATGGTATGAGGCTGAAAACTGTGAGATCAGTGTGGAATTTTAAAATCAGTTTTAAAAAATTATGTTTTCTAAATTATCAATGTCTAATGCCTTTAGGCTATAAGACTTTGCTCAAGTGAATCTACATCAAGGCTCATCATTTTAGAGATAAAAAGATCTACAGGAGACAAGACTGGAGAGAATAAGTCCTGGTCACTAAGTAATGAAAATATTGAAATTAATTATATAAAAATATTCAGTGACTGCCTTAATGCTACTTAAAAGCACAATTATGAACAAATACCAACCAACCTTTCAAAATAAAGATTTACCTAATGTCCTGGATCTGTAGTACCAAAGTCAGCTAAAAGGGAAAAAAACCTGAGGGAAATTGCTTAGCTATAAAAGCAGGGTGTAAGGTACTCTAGCTCAAAAAATCATAAATCAAAAGGAGCTAATTAGGCATAGAGATAAAATATATTGAGTAATCCAGATGCCCAAACAGAATGTATTTCTCAAAACCAAAAAATATCAAGGGATTTTGCACTACTCTGATTTCAAGGTTAATAGTTCATTATTAGTTTCACCTTATCTTCACATACCTCGAAACACTTCAAGATATCAGCATAAATTTTGAATTAATAACTAGAAATTAAGACCAGAAGCAGCATAGGACCAACAGGAGGTTGAAGAACAAATCATGCTCTCATACCTACTTTTACATTGATTTTATGAGGTTCAAACAGGGATGTGAGGATTGCATGGGGATAAGGAGAAAGTTGCTTTTCCTTTTCTGTTTTACAAAAAAAAAGAAGCCACTTTAGGTTAGTTGATACAGAGTCACAAAAGCATAGTGTTCTCTCATTTAATCAAAAATATTTTTTCATACTATATACCCTCTCCAAACTCACTGGATTGTGGTAGCCATCATACTGATTGTGAAAAAAATGCATTTGAAAATATTCCTGAAACTAGAAAATTAAAGACATGAGCAGACAAACAAGTTATTCCAAGATGCATCAATGTTTGAAACTTTGCCACATCAGTTTCTCTTCAGAAACTACCATATGCAATGCTCTTACCCTGAGGCACATGTAGGTAAATGATAGGGAAGTTATTCCTCTCTCCAGAGGATAAGCTCTCTCATGTTTCCAGAGTGAGAATATGCAGACTGTTCCTGTGGAAAGGTGCTGTTGTAAATTAGTAGAAAGCTTCACTTGGGAAAAAACAAAAAAAGTCCACCCTTATTCTTAGAATTAAGGCATCAAATGGTTTCTCATAGTAGAGAAGAAAGCTAAGGTAGAAAAACAGAACGGCTGAGGAATTAATGTCTGATACCTTGACTATTTTGTCATATTGGAAATGTTTGGGACAAAAAGAACACAATCATCAGAAATAAACACTTGACATCATTCCATATTGCCTGCAGAATTGTTTATTTTGGTTTCAAAAATTAACTAAATGATACAAACTTATTAGATCGATGAGTCTTACAGACTGTACAACTAATAGCTCCATTACAGGCATAATAACTGGCATTTATCCAGAGTTTTATTAATAAAGGCATTCAGTTTGGGCAATAAAAATGCTAAGAGATGGAAGCATTTTAAGATTACACTATTGTCTAAATCTTGAGCCTTATTCTTCCTTGGAAAATACATCACATTTCAGTCAGACATAAGTTGCACCAGCCTCTTCCATATGAGGAAATTCCTATTAAGTCATTGCTTCATCTCTTTTCTAATAATGTGAACAGACTGAACCTCTTGAATAGAGTAATTTTCTGATTATCAGAGCATTTTCTTGTTTTGCTCCTACACGCTTATTCAATTTTTAGAGTATTTTTAAATTACCAAGTATGGTACTCCATACTTGGGGCGCAATTATAAACATAATTTTTCTTTAACTTATTACTGCTATTTTTATATAGTCGCTATATCTATATATATTTTTTTTCTCCTCTGGCATTCATTCTCCCAAGACCTTCCAGAATGACTGTCTAGCCTTTTTTTGTATATGGCAAAAGAAAATTTGGAGGAAAATTGAGAAGCAGAAGAGTTAGTTGGTTATTCAGAAATTTCAGAGAAGCAATACATGTGTGTGTGACTGGTCAAGAAAAATAGAACTACTTCTTAAAATGTTGAGAAACAGCGCAAAGGAGGCTGGCATCAAAAACTTAGCAGAGTGAATAACCAGCATTTCAGGACTAAATGGAAAATTACTGACAAAGTAAGAGTATCACATGAAGAACTTTGGCCAGCATTTGGACCTTCTTCTACATCATATTGATAACCATCAATCACCGTGACATAGGAGAAGAAAACTATAAACTGTACAGAGAGAAAACATAAATACAATCAAAGCAGCTAGGAAAATATCTTTTACATTTTCTTAGAGCAAAAAAGGATTCCACAAAAACTAAACTGGGAGAAGATGTGAGATTAGAAAGATGTTTGGAGAATACACAAGTTAGCATCAATGGGCTGTGCAAAAGTGAGTTGATAGCCTTGGACCAGCTCACCATTCCACAGGTGAAAAGATCAGAACCTCAGACTTCTTTCAGCAACACTTAAATGGTTTCACAGAAAAAGGTCAGCTGGATAGATACAAAGAAAGCACTGTTACTCTCTGACATGGATGAAGGAAAATTTGTGGAAAGTTAATAACAAGTTTGAGCTACATTCAATATGCCATTTCGTCTCCAAAGTAATTAAACCTTTAATCTACAAAGCTATTAAGCTTTCCAACAGACTTAATATCCAGTCAAAGGTGAAAAGAAATTTTATTCTGAATAAAAAGCATAAAATTAGACATCCTGGAAAATAATTAATACCTTCTCATTTGGCTTTCCACCTCACAGAAAGCATGTTATTGCCCAGAAGGTGGATTTGTGTGTTCTCGTTTTCATGAAGAAGACTGATAGAAGACCCTTCATTGCTTACATTGTTATATACTGAAAGACAAATTCAAAAGGAAAGACAGCTATGTGAATTATACTCTTCAAATACCAGAGATATTTTTCACTTTAGTTTTTCTGTAAAAATACTTTTGATCTGCTGCATTAAAATCACACTAAACACAACAAGTAGAGACATACTGTAGACTTTATGTAACTAAATCTACAATGAAGTCCCCAGGTTTAGTTTAACAAATTTCCACCACAGAAAAATTTTCAGTGTTAGACTTACTTGCTATAAAACAAACTAATTTCATTTTTATAATGTCTTAGTTATCAGCACAGGTAGATTTTTTTAAAGCATCATGTTGGCAGTCTTCTGCAAGTTGTTGTACATTGCTTAAAACTGTTCTACATCTACTTGAGTAGTGATTTCTCTGTATTTAATTACACTCCCTTCATGAATTCAGGACAGTCTCTCACCTTGGTAGGTTTGGGATGATCTCAGATAAGAACTTGACAATGTACTTTTCTACATTGATTTCCATAATAGCTACACAGAAATGTAATTTTCTACAGTTATGAGAGTCTGGCAGTCACAAATATATTTCAAAATTGACCAGATCATTTGTTGTCTCCATCTAAAAATATTGGCTACAGGGATAGGCATTTAGTGAGAGGAAACTTATTAAAATGATGGGAAATCTTATTTTATAAAAACAATAAGGAGAGGCTTTCCAGATTCCTACTGCAATTAATTTCATTTTAAATCAAAACTTTTAATAAATTATTTAATTATCAATGTCAGTATTTTCTTTTTTAGATAGTATTGGCTTGGTTTTGGGGTTTTGATTTGTTTGGGTCTTAAGGTAACTACATGCAAATATCCTACTGTAATGGGAGATACAAAAAAAATAAAAATCCATGAAAACATGTATCAGATGTTTTAATTTTTTTTCTGCAAGAGAAGATTTCCAATCTGTGGAATTTGAATATAAAGATAAAGCAGGGGCTGAACCAGTGTTTTGCTTTTAAACAAAAGTGTATTATTTCCTGTTTCCTCTTTAAAATCAAATTACCAATAGACAGAAAATGCAATTCACGGAACATCTGTTGTTTTTTTAGATCAAATTGTTTAAATAGAGAAAGATATTCTGTATGTGGCAAAGCAGGGGGAGCAGATGTTGATCAATAGGAGTGGCTTTTCAATAAGAATATATTTTAAGATGGGCGACTCTTGCTGCCCCATTCTCATTTGTTTGTCATGTTTGATATGAGAGCAGATTATTTGCTGGACTCATCCTTGTTCCCAATTTTGGTTGTATTTAGCTTTAAAACACTGGCTAGGACTTTGCATGTCAGAAATTCTTTGCTTCAGGACTGTGCCAGTGCTCTGTACTCAGTAGTTATTGTAATTAGAAAATCATTCAACACATTTTAAACCAAACATATTGAAATATATATATTATAAAATATATATACTTTATGTATACTCATTCACAAATATGAAAAAACCCTAATATTGTAGGCCTGTTTGTTCTTTCTTCCTAAAAGAGCTGAAGGTATTTACATTGCTGACCTTTACATTGCTGACCTTTAAATACCTGACCCTAAATACATAATTTCAGAGGTTAATTTTCCTGAATTATTTGTCTAGCCAGCCAAAAGATTTGTACATGGAATCTTTACCTTGAAGACCTCTAACTTAATCCAGTCAAAGTACCCACTTTGGGGAGATTACTGGAATACAGACAAATCATGGAAGATGTAAAGAATGGAACTCCAAGCTAACATCTTTTCGCTACACTGTCCACTGTGACATGAGAAAGCAGCTGCATGTACCAGAGTTTTCAAGGTCATTCTGTCTTCAAGTCACTCTTACTGTTCGTATTTGGAGTGTTCTAATTTTGTTTCTTCCTAGCGGGAGAGCCATCTACTTTCCATCGTGGTAATATTCCTTGGCAGACTAGTAGACAACACATTATTTTAGTGCATTAATATTTATGTTTGAGGGTCCTATTTAAAGTACATCTTTGTGAATGCTGTTCAGACTTGCATGCAGAAAATATTTTTAATTTAAATTATTTCTTAGAATATAAACACTCTTCTTTCTACAATGTACATAAACTGCATAATAAAAGACCTTTTTCACCTCTGATATTTCTTGCTTTAGTACATTTTTTATCATTATGGAGAAAATGAATATGGCTTGCCATATGTTAGCTACTAGATGTAGGCTAAGAAATGGTCACATGTCCCATAGAGACATATTTTCAAAAAATGTAATGAACAAACTTGCAGGTTTGGACCTGAGGTTCACAGTGTCCATGACTGACCTTTCCAGCTGAAAACCATATCTGTCTTTGCTTAATATCACAAATGAAGCCCTGGTCTTTCTTTACACCATCTTCATCCAATTCACAACCCTATATTTTCCAATTTTAATGATGGACTTGTTCTCATCAAATAATCGAAGGAATCAAATAATCAAAGAATGAGTTAAAAATTAAAACAGGCCTTCTGCAGGTCAGGATAGAGACTGTGTTGTATTAAACTTGGAAGATGAAACTTTAGCTTTATATCATACTTCTGTGAAACTTAAGTTACAAGTCTTCAGTTCTTTTCCAGTTCTTAAAGCCAAAGAAGTAGAAAAAAATGTTGTTTTCAAATAAAAATATCTTTTACTTTATGTACTCCTTATTCCAGATTGTATTTACAAAGGCTGATAAATGTTGCTCTGTTTAAATATTTTCTTCTTGGGTAAGTGTTAGATATATGATAACAGTAATAGTCTAGCATCAAAAGTATACATTAAATAAACACAGATTTTATTTTCAAACATATAAAAATACTTTCAATGTTTTTTGCCTCATTAGGTATTTCATCTTCTTTGGTTTAGCTAATTGCAGATGTCCAGAGGCTTATACAGGCTTATTGACTTCTTTCTTTATCAAAGGTTCTGTAAGAACTTGTTTAAAAACGGTGTTGCTATTACATACTTAAAAGCTTTTTCTCATTTAATAATCCTGAACATGACAGCCAGCTTTGGTTATGCAAACAAATCTCAGAGCTTTGTTTCATAATATTATCTTCATAATATTATTTTTGATAGCAAATAATAACTGCTTCTCAATTTCTCTACCCTTTATTATGCTATGTGTTTCAATACTAAATGATAATACTACCCTTTTGCCTCTTTTCATGTTGCTGTCACATAAGGATTTAGTCTTTCTGGAAGGAGTCAGTATTCTTAGCTGTTCTCTGGTAATACTTTTTTGCACTGTGCAAATAAAATAATATTAAAATAAAGACAAAAGTTATGTTTTTCTTTGCATTTTATTTAGAACAGGGCAACAGATATCAATGAAAGAACGGCAAAGTATCTTCTAATTCAGTCCACTGTTCCAAGGCCAAACCAACCATCCTTAAAAACATTCTTGATGTGTGTTCTTCTAAATAGTTTTGAAGAATTTTCAACTACATAAATTTTCCCTTTGCTAGTAAACATTGCAATTGTCTAGGTATTTATAAAAATTAATAGTGTTTTCCTGGTCCCTGACTTTCTGTTCTTTAATTCTTGTGCACTAATTTCTGGAATTGAGTAAGGACTCTGATTTCTTTATAGAGGAAGTGCAGGTGAAGTAAGGAATATTACCCCTTTTTTTAGAAAACCTAAGCTGATTTTTTGCTTCTACTTGCAATGGGACAACCCACAACCATATGCCATTTATACCGATAACTTTTTAAAAATTCTAATTTTTCCTCTCCCCATCCATCCACTTCCACAGTAAGACCAGTGGACATGATATGAGAAAGACTGAGAGCACCAGGGGTGCACTTTCTTCACCACCTGCTGACTGAGATGACTGGAAGCCCAGCATAGGGCCCTTCCCTTACCTCCTTCTCCATAGAATGGGTTCCAGATTAGTAGGACAGTGGAACTCTTGCAAAAGGAGTTGTGGTGACCACATGGACATAAATACTCTTATACTGGGGCAAAAAGGTATTGGAAGATGAAAAGGCTGTTGCATGCGAGCTTTTCTTCAGGGACACCTCCTAAATGAGTCATTGAACAGGTCTGGCAGCCAGGACATGAAAAGCAGCAATATCCTGGCAGAGGGAGAAGACTTCAGCTTCCTCCCCTCTGCCTCTCCCCACCACTCCCTTCTCTCTGTTGGCTCCAAAGGGGAAATCCAGGCCTGACTTGAGACGGCCTGGGACACAGGGACTGCATGGCCCTTCCTCCTGATAACAAAATATGCCACATCCTGTAACTGTGAGCCACACTGTCCAAACACAATGGATGCCATCAAAGTACTCTTGGGCAGCTGTCGGCAATTCATTGTGTTAATGGCCACCCACATCCAGTAGTGTTGTCTGATGACACTGGATGCAACCACACTGAGTTGTGTCTTGACAGAATTGTTATTTACTCAGTGATCCTATACTCCAGTGATTGCAGCGCCAGTCCTCCCTCAGCATTGTCCTTGTGTGTGTCTGTCTTTCCTTATTTTCTTAAAAGCAAGTGGGTGACTAAATTGCGCAATGTCATCCTTTTTATCACTTCCCTCACCAAGAGATGTTTGTCTGTTGTCCTGGCCATGCTCTAGGGATTTTCCATTCCACAGCAGTCTGTTACAGGATTCAGAACCAGGGTGGCTTGTATCACCATATGGCCACCACTCTGAAGTTATCTGAAGTACTTGCAGCCATGCTCAAGGCCAAAACAATGCCAAAGACCTTGCTAATTTCAAAGAGGAAACTCTGTGTCCCAGAGTGCTTCTGGGGCTGTTTACTAATACTGTCATAGGCTTTAGATTTTACAGGAAGTACTTCTTCCAAATCAAATGTCTTTAAGTGTAAATGATGAAAATAATAATGAAAATAAATAATGTATCAAGATATCAAAATTTTCTCATTTACTGACTGTGCTGCTTGAACGCCAAGGATATTTCAGATTATCGTATTATTTTCCTCTTTGTGTCTTCTATGACCATGTTATAAGTATTGAAACGTCCCCTACCTCTTAGTTCTGTTTACCAAATTGCCTTGTTAACATTAATGATGTGGTCCTATTTGAAACCTAGTCTTATTTTACTGCTGTTCTTACAAGTGTAGCTAATCTGTGTACAAAGGCATTCTCTGCCTCTTCTCCTTCTTTAGAATTTCATTCTTGATTGAAGAAACCAAAGCCTTTCTCAGTACCATAATCTGAGAAGTCATACATTTGTGTTCTAGGTCATCCTTGTCTTCTCTTGGGCCTTTTTCATCTGCCACCATGGATGGTGACTAGTAAATGAGTAGTGCCCAGTTGGTTCCTATAGAGAAGCTGGTTCACCTTCTGAGGTTGTTCAGCAATGCCCCTTCTAGCCAATTTATCTTTGTTGCTGCTTTGTTATTGTTTACACTTGGCTGATTATGCCCAATACTGTTGAATGCTTTCCAGTCTAACTTGTGTTATTGGTACTTTTACCCCTGCTTCCTGAGAGATTGAGTAGGAGGCATGCCAGACAGCTTTCTCTTCCCAGCTTTCATTGACAGAAACCTTTGGGTGTAGTGTCCAAAAGCAGATAAAAGACAAGGATTGAAATGGGTGAGAAGAAAGGGGAAGGAAACACTTAGAATCTTCGTATGGATGAGGTATTCATGCTAAGAAAATCTTTGTCATCTTTGGTTGTGATGATAATCATAATCTTTGACTTTTTTTTCATCTCTGAAGACTTTTCTTTACATTCTTTCCCAAAGCTTCCTTACTGCTTGTGGTTTCTCTTCCCCTGCCTGTTAAATATAATATGTCTGTTAATTTGTTAAATGTTAAGCTCTTTTGTGCTTACAGGAAGCCCTGTCCTTTTGCTGGGTATCACCAGAAACCAAAAACAGTGATGACAGGACAGCCAGTTACACCGTTTTGTTCTCAGCCTCAAGCAGGAGGCCTGACACTGCCAATCATACACAACTCCAATATATTCTTGTCCTCAACTTCTAAAAGAGGGTAAAGACGGTAGATTTAGATTACATATCAGAGAAAAATTTTTTAATGTGAGGGTGGTGAGGCACTGGAACTGGTTGCCCCCAAGAAGTTGTGGATGCCCTACCCCTGAAAGCATTCAAGGGCAGGTTGAATGGGACCCTGGGTAACCTGTTCTAAGAGGAAATTCCTTCTCATGGCAGGGGCTTGGAACCAGATGTTCTTTAAGGTCCCTTCTAAATCAAACATAGGATTCTGTCATTCTCTCTTTCCAACACAAATAAATTAAATTCCACAGGAACTCTTGCATCTGTAACATCACATCTTTTGAATAGTACTTTTGGCTTAGGTATTAAAATTATTAACTAAATTTATTAGTCCAACTGAAATGACTAGTCTATTAAAAATATTGTTCTTTTACTGCACAGTGGCTTCAATTACCTTTGAGGTGACAGTTTATTCTTGAATAAACTGCCAGAGATTTGTTCAAATCTTCATTTCTGAAATTCTTTAACAAGTAGGTGTCAAAGTACCCTGACACCTACTTTGCTCAAGATACTCTAAACACAAGCAATTTTTTTCTGCCATTGTGACCTTTCTCTACCTATTCTAAATTCTCCATTGAATAAAATGCAAGCTGCTGCTTCTCAGCATCAAAGATTTTATTTTCTCTGCTGATCTAGTATCCTGAAAGTTATTCAGCCATATCTCAAGACACCTTCTGCTCTTCTGGAAATGCAACATTTGATTAGATGTCTTTCCATTTTCTACAGTTCCACTTTAAAAAAATTGGATTATTTTAAATGTATTTAATTCATTACAACACTTCAATATTGCTTAAAGAATCCACCGATATTTTCCTTAACACTCCTCATGATATCTTTAAGAAAGTGAAGAACTCCAAAGTGGTGAAAGGGTAGCCGTATGATATTTTTCCATGCATCTATAAAGAAAATACATTAAAAAATATAATCATACATCAATTATCTGAATTCTCCTAATTTTGTCTATTACATTCTTCTCAGCCTTTTGAGGTTTCTGCAAATACCATATGCTGCAATATCAGCAATATATAAAATAAATTCAAAAAGTGTAGGTTTTAATAATTTAGAAATTTCAACACAATTGAAAATAATAGATTAGTATAAAGACCTGAGTATAAGAAAGAATATCTCAAGAAACAGACCATTAAACATTCTGACAATCAATATTATCTTATATTGCTATCAAATTTTCTGAAATAAAATGCCAATTGTACCAGCTTTATTAGAACTATCAGAATATTATCCAAAAGCAAATAACTACAATAAATTTTGGAGAAGAAAATACAGAGACAATATACTTGTTGAGATGTGTTGTATGACTGAAAGATGCCATGTTCGATAAATTAAATGTGAGAGATTTGGCAGCAAAAATACTGGCACCATCTAAACTTCACACAGAGAAGAATTATCACACTACAAGGAATTATCCTCTATTAGTGTGGAGACACATGGTGACACTACATGTGTAATAAAATTTGTGTCAAAAAAAATAAAAACATGGACAGACTAGCAAGTGTTCAGAGAACCACAAATTTTTTCAGTGCTTAAAGAAGACATACAAAAAGAAATTAATGGTGCTTTTATTTTTTCTTTATTAAGATACAGTTAGAGAAAAAAATATTATTCACAGCTGTTATTTATGTCTAAATGCTTAGAAACAAAACCTCAGCTCCTATAAATCTGTGCAGCTTATTTGAGAACACAGTAGTTGTGCTGATTTATTAGTGGAGGGAAAGGCACTAAGAAAAGAAGCAAAATATAAGTTGATATAGGGATGAAGGAAAACAATTTTAGTAGAATATGATTAAAAAAACCCAAAACTGTAAAGAACCATTACAATTTAGAACAGATTCACAAAAGAATTTGACCAATCAAGACTGCGTGAATTAAGAAAGTGAAAAATATTGTAAATTGCAATTCTTAATGGCACACATGAAAACCAACACAATGTGACTGAGACGATTTCTTTCCTTTTTTCAAATTTCTGAGGACAAACAAAAAGACTGAATTAGAAGATTTTGATGCTGTGGTGTGTTTTTCTTACTTTTACACACATTTATATATGGCGATAAGCACTACAGATTCATAGTCTCTGAAATGATTATTCTGACATTTATACAAACAAAACCAAATGATCATAGCCTAGAAAACTACAACAGAAGTATTTTAAAACCTCACTAGACAGCCTTCGCTGATACCTGTAAGAAGTATCTGCAGTACCACTGTTGTTCGCAACAATCTTGATTCTGGCGTGTGCTAAGAGGAGGGCACTGTCCCTGTGTCACAGTCATGTCATTTAGGATTTTTTATTATGTTCCCTTTTATATGGTGCCATTTCCATTTGGCAGACTCACAAATTTTTCAACTCATTCACTTTCTTACCTCTCTGCCCATGTAAATATATTTGTTCCCTGCAAAATGGAAGATGCAACAGGAGAGACTGAGTAGGTAACTCTATGCTGCTGTATTAGCTCGACTCCCTGCTCACATTTGAGTTCAAATTCTACCATTGTGTACTGTTTCTGCATTGAATCAAACCATGTTAGCTGACTGGCTGAAGTAGTTGGTGAAGTACTCACATTTCTGCAAACCTTTAGGAAAATAAGCAATGGAAAACTGAAAGCAAGCCCTATGGACTGTTGGGGCATTCAAGTGTGTCCAGAGAAGGGCAACAAAGATAGTGAACTGGCTGGAGCATAAATCCTATGAAGAGCAGCTGAGAGAGCTGGACTTGTTGAGCCTGGAGGAAACAAGGCTAAGGGAAACCTTATCACTTTCTACAGCTGCCCTAAAGGAAGTCATACAACTACCTAAAAGAAAGATGTAGCAAGGTGGGGATTGGCCTCTTCTCCCAGGCAACCACTGATTGGACAAAGGGAAACAGCCTCAAGTTTTGCCAAGGGAGATTCAGGCTGGATTTTAGGTAAAAATTCTTTGCTGAAACACTGGTTAAGCATTGGAACGGGCTCCCTATGGAAGTGGTGGAGTCACCATCCCTGGAAGTATTCAGAAAATGAGTAGAGATGGAACTTTGTGATGTGGTTTAGTGGGCATGGTGGTACTTGGTCAAAGGTTGGACTTGATAATCTTCAAGGTCTTTTCCAGACTTAGTGATTCTATGCTAAGTCTGGCACTAGGACAGGTTGAGATGTACAGCAATTAGGGAAGTGTAGCACAGAGAGATGGGAATGATTGAGAGACTAGAAGCAGGAGAACGACATCTCTCAAAGCAGTGGAGACAAGACAAGATGTGGTGTGGACCAGGAAGGCAATCTGAGTGTTGAAGAAGGATCGATGAGGTAGAATGTGGAGTCGAGAGAAAGACTGTAAGCAGAAGACACTTGAAAGGAAGAGATACGTAGATTGGAAGAAACCCAGGAAGAATTAGAGTTTTCTGTGCCAGAAAAATGGGACTGGGAAGAGAATCAAGGGTGGGAAAGAGATAGGAATGGTTCTGGCTTCAAGTTAGAGAACACACAAAAAAAGAAAAGAGAACAGGCTTTGAATCAATGGGCAGAAACATATGTAGTCACAAGAGATATCTTTTCTGAAAGCCTTCAGTGGAATTGGCATGGCCCGAGTCTCACTCAATCCTGGTACTGTTTAGAATGATAATATTCAGGTTTAATCTTGTAAGTTTCCTATAATCAGAATTTCTGGAAGTCAATAACAAATCAGATGTATAACTCTCTGTTTGTTATTAATAAATGACTGTATCATTAAGTTCTTTTAAAAAAATCTTTTAAAATGTTTAAACAGAAACTGTAAAAACAGAATGTTACACAATCTGCTTTGCTATACTTTTGGCCAGAGTTAAAATCTCATAATGAAGCGGTTCAGTTCTAACAACAGAACTCTGGTGGCTGCACAGTAAATGCTAGTATGCATCTTAAAGGTCTCCTTTAGTTTTGCTGCAAAATGCATGTCTCTATGTGAATAACACGGTAACAGAGATAGAAATAAATATTGTTTTAGTCTCTCAGATGGCCAAAGGAGAGTCATAACTGCTTTTACAGTTTTCTGTCCCTGAAGTCATATCCAGGGTGGAACAGCCAAGGATGATTATATTATTCATTACACTTCTCATAGGTGTAACTTCCTCCTCCTCTCCAATATAGAAAGGTTAAATATAATATTTTTGTCATTATTGTCTTAGGAGGAAGGAAATGAAGCAATTCCCTACACTGACAATATCAGGAATATTAATCTAGACTTTCCAAAAGAAAGTTAATGACAGAAGCTGTTAAAAATCACCTCTTATATCACATGAAAGGAAAGACTGTTTTTGTTCCTATCTAATCATAAAGGTAGATACGTGTTTTTAAAATTATGATTATGATCTTAAAAAATAAATTGCTGAACTGGCATCATGCTTCAATTTTTTTTTTTTTGGTGTTGTATCTGTTCAGTTTACAAATAATAAATGTTCTTGTAATTCTGCCAAATTGCATACTCATTCTGAAATGTCACACTGTGGGCTTTCTCATGTGTATATCAAAGACCGGGCACAAAAGTGACTTGAAGTTAATAGGAATATATCCATTTAAATATATTCAACAGGTTTAAGACTAGACTTAGGTGTTCCAGAGACAAAACTTTAATCTAAATACCAGTAATTTCAATGATGCATATAGGTTTAAATAATCCCAGAATTTCACGGTGTAACATGAATTTTTTTTTTGTCACAATAGACAAAATAAATATCAAATATGAGTATGCTCATTTCCCTGATCCAATTAGATCTCAATGAGCTGTCCAAGTGTCCAGAAGAAACACAGAAAAATAGTCTGACATACAAAACAGATGACAGTGTGCTGATGTGACACATGAGCTAGCTGTAAACAAGAACCAGAACATACGTAGCCACAGACACAAGATCCA
Organism: Sinosuthora webbiana; assembly: GCA_013397395.1. Taxonomy (NCBI): domain Eukaryota; kingdom Metazoa; phylum Chordata; class Aves; order Passeriformes; family Sylviidae; genus Sinosuthora; species Sinosuthora webbiana. The sequence goes on along the minus strand of VXBN01016568.1, from coordinate 520,085 downwards.
GTGAAAACCACTCTACTTTGTATGTCAGAGATTTAACTTCCCAGAGCATTGTGCCAGAATGATGCCATTATCCTGAGAGCTGCCTTGGCTGTCCTCACACAGCACTACAGCCTGGGGTGCCATCCCAATCCATAGCCCCGTGTAGAGGTGCTTATAATTGTAGAAAAACTACATGTGGAGGGTAGAGGAAATGACAAAATATTAATATATGTGATTTTATCTTCAAATTTTCATCATTGAATTTACAAACCAGATACTTAACTTGTGCAGAAACACTTACTAAAAACACATAAAAAGCAGCTTTGACATTTAAATAAGCATTAGTTTCTTATATGTGTAAATCAGATGTAGAGAGTAAGTGTGCTGTTTTTACAGTCTAATTTTAATTACAAATCTCTCTAACACCAGTTTCCAGGACTCTGTATTGCCAATACAATTACCAGTATCCTAAAGATGGTTAGGTAAAAAAACATAACTATTGTCAGTATAATCCTATGGTAATATTAGGGAATCCAGAATTGAAATTTTATAACAAGCTTTTATCCTTAATCAGAAAAAGAAACCTCAATGAACACTCTGTAATGTTACATCTCATTAGTTAAATTCATAGCACCATTTATTTTTAATTGCATTTTCAATATTTTCCATCTCTCTCGATCTGTGATGACATTTAGTCGAGATGGGTCTCTAGCTATGATATCATCAACCTAAAAACCAAACCCAGCTCACTAGCAAGATTATTTATACAATGAGCAGGTCGTAAAATTGCTTTTCACAAGGACTAAGCCCTCCTCCTTCAGCCCTTTTTCTCTTCCAACCGTATCAGGAGTCCCACTTCCAATCTACCAGGCTCCTACCTCTCGGGTCTGCCCCAAACTCTATGCACTAGAACTCCAGTCCCCTTCCTCTCAAGCTGCTTCCTTAAATTCCCATGCCATTTTCTTTCTTTCTTTTCAGAGAAATGAGGCAAAGAAATTCTGTCTGAGGTTAACAACAGGATTAGGATTAATTAGAATTAATTTCTTATGTTGTTGCATTAGGATTAATGCAACAATATAAGAAAAAATTTTTTTTAACTGATTGAAATTTAAGAGAACTTATTGTTTGTTACAATTTAGAATTCATGGGTGTTTTTAAAAAATATTGTGTCTTCTATTGTCCATTTTGTCCTGCTTCCAAAATAAAATTAATTGAATCCTGTTAAGATATTTTAAGTATTTTAATGCATCTCCTCATTAGTTTCCTTCTTTTAACTCCCTCTGACTCCTTGCACTGCAATCATAAAAGAAGTTCCAGGAAGATAGCTGAAAACGAAAAGGTTTTTCATTTCTGGCATTACATTGCAAACTAACATTGTAGAAGATTACACTACCTTTGGGATAAACAATCAAGCTAATCAAACTAAAATATTTGCAACATTTCCCATAGACATCTTGAAGGCAAATTGGTCTCTAATGTTAATTTCTAATTCTAAAAACAAGACGCTAAAGCAAGCTGTTTTATTATACAGGGAAAAAAAAAGTAAAGAAAGGAAGATATCAATAAATTAAAGATTTATGTTCTCTCTTCACCACACATGAAGATCCAATCCAAAATATTTGGGAGTGGAAGCAGACAAAGCCAAGCAGTCACCCAGATACCCACACTATGAACCAGCAGGTAATGATCTTGTACACAGGTTTATTACTTAACGGTTCCATATTTCAACCAGAGACACTACACAGCCAACAGTGTTTTTAATGCAACCAGTTCATGCCTTCTTCCTCAATCACTAGAGTGTCATCCAGTTGAAGCCCCATTCATCAAGAAACACAGAGGAGTCAGGCACTAAGAGCAGGGCAACATACACTATTACTCCTCCATGTGAGGGGATAGTAGAAGGAAGGAATATTTTGCAAACTCTTCTCTCAGACATGATCTGTTGTTAAGTAGCTGCAGCTGCAACAGGCTCTCATCAAAGGTGGTCCAGCCACTGAAACTGGGACATAAAAGAATTAACAATTTTTATTTTTAACATAAAAAGAGAAGGGACAGATTCAATTGGCAATAATTTGAAATAATGCCCAGGGGACTGTCATATGCAATTGCAAACATAGTGCATGATAAGAAATAAAAGAGATCTGATATCTACTCTCTGAGCTTTCAATTTTAGTAAACAGTCTCCAATTTCTGAAGTACATTGTGGGATAGTTTCCGGGGTAAATAGGGAGTTAGCCTCCTCTGTGATAAAACGACATAAGTTCCAGACTTGGCAGCTAAATACATCACATCCTGGACAAAAATGTGAAGATTTCATAATCATCTGAATTGCACAACTTCTGGTGTGCAATTTTCTCATAACTTTCCCTTTCTTTGAAAGAAAATGTTCTTTTTCTTTCTTTCCTAAAAATACAACATGTAGTGTAAAACCACAGTAGTGCCAATCCCTTCACCCAGATTTATTCTAAAATGTCTTCTGCCAACTGTGGATACAGAGAAAATAACTGTGGTGTCTCACTGAATATAGCAGTTGTCAAGGTTGTGAGAGAATGCAGAAATTGAAAATAGAAAAAAACCACACAGTTTTATTAAGCAGGTAGGAAAAACTGTAACTGAGACCAAAATACTTTTGAAAACTCTTGCTTAGTCTCCTCCCCTTTTGAAAAAATATCTCTCTCCACACTTCAAATTGCAATTTTCTACCACAGTCACTGCAACAAAACAGATATTTTTTGTTGTTTCAGGTTCTTTTCCTTTGTAATGGATGCCACTAAGTATGAATAGGTGGTGCCTTGGAAGATAGCAGTTAACAATCTCAAATGTTCTACTAATACCCATTGTCACAAAGACCTAGCAAACAGTGAAGTCAAAGTCTGTATATGTTGGATACATAACTTCAGAAACTTCTGCATTTACTGTTTCGTCCTCTGAGTTTACCACCAGGTCCCATTATTTTCTAACTCCATGGTAATCTGGAAGATAGCCCAACATAAAATTAATTCCTTTAAACAAAAACCCCCAAATTTTTGAACTAAGTATTATTTTTGTTGTTTTGTGGAATCAGATGACTGCAAATGCTGACATGAAATGTGGTATGGAGCTGGAGTGGACAAATAGAATCCTGGCAATGCCAGTAGAGATTAGTTTAAAAATTATGTTACAGTCTTATGCTCCTGCCTGAAGTCCTGTGAATTAAATGTCTGATACATTTTAATTTAAATACTCTATCATTTGTTCATTCCTGGGACTATACAGGGTTATTAAAGCAAGGAATCCAACTGGGCTGAAAAATACGTGTTAAAAATGTGCAGGTATAGTTTGATTTGCTGAAGAAGAAACTTCTTAGACCAATAGTACTAAGAAAGCATTAACATATCTATATGGATTTTATTTTATTTGGAACAGAAAAGACAAAGTTGTGCAGTTTACTTTTTAAAGAAAAATAGTAGGAATTATTAATTCTGTAAGAAACAGCAAGAAAACAAGCTGATGAACCATATGTTCAATGACCAGTGAACCTCATCCCATCTTGATAAAAATAGTCAGTGGTGGCCAGCACTACTAACACAACTGCTTTTTGGTTCATTTGAGACAATGGTGAAATTTGCTGTTCTGATGGATACCACAGTGCTTGCTAGAGTAAATTCAGGGGGTTATTTCAAGTCAGTTATGGAAGACAAGAAAAGATATATAAAATGAGGGTAAAGGTAGAGATGATCAATCCATTTGAAATACGTGCACTCATTTTATGTACTTTGAACATATGCTGTTAATTATATTTAAATTATGTTAATGAGATTGGATGCAGTGAAACAAAAGGGCTATAACTGTGTTTTAAAATCTCATGAAGATTCCTCCAGGTTAAGTGAATCCCTAGGGTCCAAGCAGCCTGTTTTATTCTGCTATTCTGACATTTATTAGCATATGACTGTGCCAAGACATAGGCAGGATGCTTCTGCAACAGAGTCTAACCAGATATACTAAAACATTTTTAAAATAATTGCCTGTACGCTCCACTTATGCTCTTAAACAGATGCTGGTGCAGTAGATTGCACTACACAGAATTGCTAAGCCTGTCTCTACCCCGGAGCTTAAAGGGAAGTTTGAGTCCAAAACTAAGAATTCTAGGAAAACTTCTAGGAGAAATAATTGTACTTAGGAAACTGGAGAAAAATTTGGCGTGTTTTTACCCTCTGGAGGTGTGTTCTATTTCAATTCATCTCAGCTATATTCATCATTATTTACTGACAAAGAACAAGTCTATAAAAGTGACTACAATGTGCTTTAAAGCATTGGCAGCAACCACAAAACAAAACAAAGTAGAAAAATAATGATTGCAGTCAACTTCAAAAAGAATTACTTAATAGTAAGGAAGCCTGTTAAAAATATGCTAAAGAGGGTAGCTAAAAGATGATAAAAAGCTGACTAAAAGAGGTAAATCCCTTGCCAGCAGAATGAGCACAGTTTAGAGACTACATTGAAGGTAAAAAGGATATGCATACTTCCTGTCATGAAAGATTTGAGAAAAGCTAAAGGAAGCCAGCATGGCTAAACAACAGTACAAGAAAGATTAGCAAATGCAAGAAGGCAAGTTTGAAAACATTGAAGTGGTGTCCAAATATGGAAACTAGAGGGGATGACACTTTGGCAGGTTAAATATAAAAACAGGGTAAAGAAAACCAGAAGACCACTGGAAAAAAAAATGCAAAAAACAACAATAAATATAATTTCAAATATATCAGGCACAGGAAATCTGTCAGAGAGTCCAAAGAGCCAGCAGATATTTAAGGGATAAAAAAAGTACTGAGGGAAGACAGGACCATTAAAAACAAAACAAAACAAACAAAAAACAAACAAAAACAAACAAAAACCCCCCCAAAAAACAAAAACAAAAATCAAAAAAAAAAAACCAAAAAAAACCACCACAAAATTGAGCCCTATTTTTTTGTTTTGTTTTGTTTTTTTTTGTTTACTGTGGATGCATGTGGATGCACATGAAAAGACTCTCAGACCAGAAAACTTCTTTACTGAGAACTCATTGAAGAGTTGACTGAAATTTAAATGCTGGCTATGGAAGGAATAGATAAAAAAAAGATAACAGCCAGGACCAAGTGTCATTCACCAAGGAACTCAAGAATAAAATAGTTCAGCCAGTAGGTGTGATGTACAGCCTTTGAATTAGAAATGTCTGAGTGCCTGTAGACTGGAAGGGAGCAGATGTGATACCATTTTTTAAAATGGGTTCCATGACAGAACCAATGAGCTAATGACTAGTAAGCTTATCATTTTCACTGGACAAAATGGACTAGTGTGGTTGACACACCTGAAGGATGTGATGCCATCAAGAGGGATCTGGACAAGCTCGAGGAATGGGCCCATGGGAATTGCATGAGGTTTCACAAGACCAAGCACAAGGTGCTACACCTGGGTCAGGGCAACTCCTGCTCTCAGTCCAGGCTGGGGGATGAACAGATGGGGAGCAGCCCTGCTGAGGACCTGGGGGTGCAGGTGGGTGAGAGGCTGGACATGACCCAGCAGTGTGCACTCACAGCCCAGAGAGCCAAACGTGTCCTGGGCTGCATCCAAAGTAGCATGGGCAGCAGAGGAGGGAGAGGATTCTGCCCCTCTGCTCTGCCATGGTGAGACCCACCTGCAGTGCTGCATCCAGCACAAGAAGGACAGGGATCTGTTGGAGAAAGTCCAGAGGAAGCCACCAAGATAATCAGAGAGATGGAGCACCTCTCCTGTGAGGAAAGGTTAAGACAATTGTGATTGTTCAGCCTGGAAAAGACAAAGTTTCCAAGGTGACCTAATGGTAGCCTAACAATACCTGAATGGAGCCTACAAGAAAGGTAGTGAGAAACTTTTTGCAAGGGGATGTAGTGAGGGCAAGGGGGAATAGCTTCAACCTGAAAGACAGTGTGTTTAGATTAGATGTTAGGAAGAAATTCTTTACTGTGTGTGGTGAGGCACTGGAACAGGCTGCCCAGAGAAATAGTGGATTCCCTATGCCTGGAAGTGTTCCAGTCCAGGTTAGATGGCACTCTGAATAACCTGGTCTAGTGGGAATTGCCTGTGCCCACAGCAGAGGGATGGAATTAGACAATCTTATTGGCTCCTTCCAACCCAAGCCATTCCCTGAAATTGCTGGTAAATACAGCAATGAACAGAATCAGCAGACACATGAACAAATACAACATAGTGCAGAAGAGCTCAAGGCATTATTGGAAAGGGAAACTTTACCTTACAAACCTCTTGGCATTCTATGAAGGAGATAACAAGAGTGTTCATGGGTCACATGTAGCTTGTGCTGTTTTTTACCAGGATGGAGTTAGTTTTCTCCAGAGTAGCTAGTATGGGCCTAGATTTGAATTTGTGCTGGAAAATGTATAATAACTGAGATATCTTTTTTTAGCTATTTCTGAGCAACATCAGGGCATTTTCTTGTCCTCATACTGCCTCAGCAGCAAGGAGGCCTGGGGTACTCAAGAAGCTGGGAGGGCTACAGCTGAAACAATGGACCACACTGACCAGGATATTCCACACCATATGGCATCAAACTTAGCATAAAAAAACTGTGGGAAGGTTGACCTGGGAGCTGCTGCTTGGGGACAGAATGGGCGTTGGTTGTTTGGTGGTGAGCAATTGTTTTAATTTGTATCTCTTCTCTGTCTTGGTGTCTTGGGGTTTATTTATCTTTGTTATTTTCCATTATTATTATTATTATTATTATTATTCTGTTCCTATCTCAACCCATGTGTTTTCTCACTTTTACCCTTCCAGTTTTCTTACCCCTCATTCTACGGGGGGTGAGGAGTGAGCAAGTGGCTGCATGGGACTTAGCTGTCATGGGTTTAAACCACAACACAGCTATTGCAGGCTACCTGAATTTTCAAAAATCATTGAATGAGGTGCTCCATCAAAAGCTTTTGTGGGGGCATAGAATAAGAGTGAATATTTACACATGAATTAAAGACAAGATAAAGATAGAAACCAATGTAGGATCAATTTGATCCTTGGAAAAAGGTCTACCTATATGTGTGCTGCCCAGACTTTTAGTAAATTGCAGTACAGTATTTCATGTGACTACTTCATTATCGAAAGAGAGTGAAAATAAGCATCAGCAATGAAGTGCAGAAAGAAAGCATGAGACATAATGAATGAATGTTAAAATGGCAGACAAAACTCAGTGCTGCAGGAATGAGTTCAAGGATGTAGATGTTTCTGTGCTCAGTACTCAGTAACTGTCGGAAAAAACAAACAATGTTTAAAAGTATTAAGAAGAAAACAGAAAGCATCAGTATGCTACTGAATAGACTGTACCATCTTTCTTTGACAAAAGGAATCATCAAATAAAACTTGTAATTGGCTAGGTCAAAACAAACAAGATAATGTAGTTGAGCTAAGAATCTTTATGCCAGAATTTTTCGAAGAGCTAATAAAGAACAAAAAAATCAAGGGCAACTAAAAAAATACCATCCCTGGCACAGCAATTTAGGCACTGAGCCACAAATTCTTGGAAGTCCATAGAGTATTCCAGGGAAGTAATACTGTAAGCTCTCTAGTTCTGTATTTGTTGCCCCTGGAAAAGACTTAGGATGGACTTAATAGCAGTCTTCCTTCCTTCCAATACCTAAGAAGAGGCTACTGAGAAGACAGAGATTGAACTAGAGATCTTCTGATGTGCCTTTCAACCTGAATGAGTCTGTATTTCTGTGATGCATTAAGTTTCAGCTCTGCTAGAAACATGTTACCGGGCTATTTGGGCTTTAGTCCAATCCAGTGTACCAGTTTTTACCTTATACATATGTAAGCATTAGAAACACTATTAAAAACTCATGGTCAAACTCAAGCTCAGTAGGAACTCACTGTCTCTCTGAGCTGGATGTGCCACTTATATTTGCAGCTTCAAGAAACAAGACTCACATTCTGAGTTTTCCCTTTATGCTTTCAAGAAGAAATAATATTGAAGTCCTCACAAATAATATAGATTCAAATATCCTATATGAGTACTTTAACAGATAATTTGAAAGAAGTTTTTTTTTCCTGGACTCTCCAGCAAGATATTGAAATATGCTCAGTCTCACTTTTTTATCTGCAAGATAGAGGGAATTATTGGGGGGCTACTGCCTTACAGAAGAATAATAGAGCAACTGGTTGAAAATATGAAAATAGAAAATAATTTGCATGCAATTGAACAGAAAATACTGCAGTACCACTCTAAAAAGAGCAAGGAAGGGATGGAGTGAAAGCAACAAAACAATGGCAATAAATCAGATGTTTTAAAATCTAACTCAGGCATGTGTGGGGTTGATCTCCTGGGAAGGTAGATAAAAGGAAAAAAAAAGTAAAGCATGGAAGCAGGTACTTACTGAAAAAAACCTTATGAAACACACAATCAACCTGATATACAAAGAAGAGAGGAGGAGTGGCTTTTGCCTCATTAGGTGCAACTGAAGCAGAAAGAAATCATACAAGAGGTGGAACACATCAAAATATACACGAGAAAGAATCAGTATAAAGGAATAGCAGAAGTGTATGGGGTAAATCAAGTGTTATGTTAAGTAATTGAGAAGTAGCAGGTGAAGAGAGCTGGATAAGAACAGAAAGGAGTTAGCAGGGTGCTAAAAGACAAAGCAACATGGTGTTAAATGGAAGCCAAAAGAGAAGCTGTGCAGGATATAAACTGGGATGGGAAAAAATCAGGACAAGTATAGAAACTGCACACCTGATCCACATTAGGGGTATCCCTCTTTTATACCATTTTGGGATTTGTGTCACTTTGTGCAGAAAGTGAATCTGGTCAGACTTGACACCTATAAAGCACAGTAAATTAAATAATGTGGCTCAGGTTCTCCTGAATAATTATCTGTTCAAAGTAGCTTGGGCTGCTGAGTAGCTAGAATATGTTCATCACAGAAATTACTGCACTGACTGGTGAGCCTTTTGGGCCTTTGCTGGCTGAAAGCTGGAGTCCCCAGGAACAACAAAAGCATAGGTTGGGTATACTCTGGGAGGGGTGATGACGTGATTTGCATTTATATCTTGAAAAACATTCATATTGTCACAGAAGAAACAGACACTTCTGCGCACATAAATGGCCACAACAAGACTTATGCAGCAGTATTGCATCCAGAGTAACTTCAGCCCAATGCAGGAATGACTCAGTCAAAATCCAACAGTCTTTATTTTGCTTTTACTTGCAGTACTCTTAATTATGAGACTCTTTTTATGGACTGATAGTCATATCCATGAATACGTTTCCATAACATGTGGCTTACTTCATGAGTATATAGAAGTCTTTCATTCACATTTGTTTTATGGGAGCTGAGGCTTTTCTGAACACCTCCTTGATACACATGAAACTTGCTATTAAGATGTGTCACAATGAAAAATGATAACATATTTTAGAGTGACCTTTAAGGTCTCACTCAAATATAAAGTATGCAGTACTGTAAACTGCAGAACTGTATAAGCTTTTTTAGGAAAAAAAGGCTTCTGGTCTTGTTAGCACCAGGCAAACACAGGTTAATACATTTGTATAACAATATGTATGGTTAATACATCTGTATAACAATAAATATAATTATTCCATAGATGAAGATAAAAAAATGACATTATCCATATAGGTATTGAGGAGTGAAACACCACAGACTTTCAGAAACCAAGCAGAAGTCACTAAAAATATTGTCTTCGAATTTATTTTCTTTTATATTCTGTGACATGGATTTCTTCACTTTCATGACTTTGAGCTCAGCCAATAAACAAGATTCAAAAGGTACACAGACTCTTTGCCTCTGAGACTCTATGTCCACTGGCAAGTTCAAGAACTGATCAAAGCTTAAGCTCCCAATGTGGAATGAAAGAAGAGCATCTAAAAACAGAGCATCTGTTTTGTGGAGTGCTTTTTCCTTCCCAGGAAATGAAGGCACAAAGTATGCATTCGCACCAAACAACTTTATAAAACATAAGCCTCTAGGTATTCCCATAGACATCATCTACCACAGACTACTTACTTTTCCTCCTTTTAGCTCTGGGCTAGTTCCACAGAAAGTCTGAAGAGCCCATAAATCTCTTTTCAGGCATCTAAGCCTACATGTACATTAACATGTAATTTAGCAAACAGTAGTTTGGCAGACTGAAGCTACTGGTGTCCCGACATCCACATAATGTGTGTTTCAGGGCTCCCTTCTGACTAGACCTGGTCTGATGCCCTGAACTCAACATCTCCATCATGTCCATGATTCATAGCCACTCCAAGGACTGGTCAGTCATTTGGACCCTCACTAGGGGTTAGAGCACATCTGCAAGTTCCTACAGAAAAGCATCTGGGTAAATTTCATGCAGATAAAAACTATTACATGTGCAAAAAAGCTGTTCTATAGCCAAGTCAATGTGCATCAAGTGGGGATGACCGAGAGTTAGTTTCAAAACTACACTACTGCACTGAATCAACATGCTCAGGCACCTTTAATATGGGACTGTCAACAGTCTTCTGATTTGACTGCACAGAAAATAAAACTTATGCTGGTAAAAAAATTAGCTCAGAATTTCATCTGTGCAAGTGAAACCAAATTCTACCTTCATCTTTTGAGCAGCAAAATTTACATTTGTATGGGAAATGGACATACTCCATTGCCCTTCTGGAGGGTGGAAGCAAAACCCTGCTGAAGGGGCTGGTGTGGCCGCAATGCAGACATCTGCAGGCGAGGAGAAGGAGGGAGGGCTAATGGCCAGGAAACACATGGTCTTCCATGCTTCATGTTCCTTCTTCCATTTCTGGAGGTCGTCACTATTTGTACAACCTCCTCATCCCAGCACAAAGAGGACAACGCGAAACTGAGTGATCAGAGAAGTGCAGGATCATCCTTGCAAGCAGCAGGCTTGCTGACTGTTACTGGAACAAGAAAAGCCACTTGGTCCTGTCTAAGGATGACAATATCTGGAAAATCACCCAACTGTAGCAAGCCATTTATACTCCTGCTTCTCTTAGCTTCAGGCTCCTAGCCCTAAAACTACTGTAAGGCTGTTGCGTGTTATCCTTAACTTGCTGTGTGATAAAATTCTGTACTTTTTCGTCTTCAAAAGTTGCCCTGCATAGAGATGACTCTGGTGTGAGAACAAGGCATAGGCAAAATTAACCTGGGGCACAACTTATCCTGGCCAAGCAGTGTTGACCTGGAAACCAGGAGAATTTGAATAGTGTACAAGACAATGAAGTGAAAGCCCCAAATCTCCAACTCAGGTAACTCAATTTGTATTAACAGGGAACAAAAATTATCTGACACACAATACTGCCACAGTCAAGGAAGAATGGTGGGTGCTAAAGGCCAGAGGGATAATAAAGCAATTGTAACTGGAAAACTTGGTGGAATGAAAGCTAAGGAAGAGAAAGACAGCATGGTTGTTGAGAAGTTTTGTTTCTCAGGGTGAGAACCATGATTAAAAAACCCTAAAATTTATCTGTGAATTTTTTCTGGGTTAACTGTTCTGATGTTTTGTTGGCTTACAGCCTTACTTAGTAACAAGGAAAACACCAAAATGTCTTAATTTGTATGTGACTTTCTCTATTCCCCAGTGCAAAGTTAGCTCAGCACTTACAGGTCTAAACTTTGCTAAAATGAAATTGGAGAAGGTCTCAGAAAAAAAAAAAATAGAAAAAAGTGAGATTGTTGTTAGCCCAATCAAAGTGCTTAACATTGGCCTTAACTATTTTTAAAGCCCTTGTTTAAATTTTAAAGCAGTAAGGGATTAAGAACAAACGCATGCATTTCTCTTCTTCTTTCACTTGTGTGTAAGTAATTTTAAAGGTCAACCACAGCTTTTTTGGTCCCTGAAAAACCTCTCTGCATTTTGAAAGTTAAAAAACATAGGCTAGATCATCACTGAGTGTAAACTAGCAAAGTTTATCATAGTCAACACAGAAGGACAATTTACACTGCTTAAGATTCTGGCTGCTGTTTCATAACATTCCAGGAGGAAAACACTACAATGTTTTTTAAAGAAATATAACCTGAAAGAGGAGAGGCAGATTCCCCTGTTTGAGTCTCTGCCAGAGGGAATGAACGCAAAAGGAACATAAATCAAGAGAATGAAAACAGGCAGTTAAGCCCAGTTCTGGTGACAACAGGTATATTGTTTCTTTAGGTTTCCAGCAGAAAGCCAGGCTGTGCATGCAGGAGCTCTCTACTGAGGCAGAAAGAGAACCATAGCTTAAGGATTCAATTAATTCCAGTAAGTATATTGATTTAGTCATTAGAGAAAAATCACATATGCCTCTGACATAAAAGTTCTCTTAAATGTTTTACAAGCCCTGTTGGTGTTCCCTGGACAGATGAAACAAGTCAGCAGCCTGGAGACTTCAAGAATTAAATCAGGAGTTTCCCAAAGCTGACTTTAGAATATGGCATTAATTATACTGTTTTCTTCATAATGTTTACCTAGTGTTTCTTCTGGGATATCAGAGATGAGCTTTGTAATTTTTTAAAAAAAAACTAAAATTCACTTCTTAGTTGTCTTTTTGCTGATTCTTGCCCCGATGATGAAAAAGTAGCAGAGTGATATCCCAGATCTCTCCTTCCAAATATGCTCCCAGTGCAGATCCAAAGGATGCTTGGGACATGATCCAAAAGGTAATCAAATCAATGATATACCTAATCAATAGAAGAAGCAAAGTCAATGTTATTGGCCTCATCCTGTTTCCATGGAGGTCAAGGAAGAAAATTTTCAATGGCAACAACATCAAATAGTACTATTCAGTTTAAAATTCCTCCTGAATAAAACACAATCTTAGAACCGCGAAATCATAGAATCTTAGAATGGTTTGGATTGGAAGGGACCTTGAAGATCATCAAGTTGCAACCCCATGCAGTGGACAGGGGACACCTTCCACTAGACCGGGTTTCTCAAGGCTCCATCTGACCTAGCATCTTGAAAGACTGTATGAATAAAATGAGTTGCTGCTTATTAAAATTTTTTGCTATTAAAATCAGGCTTTTATTTACTTTCCCAGTGTCTCGCAAAGAGGCTTTTGATGCTCTAGGAGAAGGATTTTTGAATCTGCCTTTTTTTCTCTGCTCCCATGCTGTAACCAACGCAGAATTTAAAGAGCATATTCATGTGAGAACACTTTATTTCCTAATTGGGGACAATTGGTATGTTCAGGTGATTATTTTTCTGAGTGTCTGAAAAGACACAATCCTTCTCAGATGTCTGGTATCATGGACTTAGGTCAGAACAAACACTTTCTTCCACCGTTTCTTTCCCATTTCAGTGCATGTAAATAATTGCTGGGCAACAGTCAATTTTTAACTTATTTTTATAACAGACCTGTAATCACAGTTCAAGGATCTAATACAATAAACGCTTATACAATTACAGTTAAGAGAAGGTGAATAGTAGCAGAGTAGTTACATAAGGATTACTCCCAAAGAATAAATGTAGAAAAGTATAGGGAAAAATACCATCCTTCCTTCCTAGCTATTTAAGAGATTTCTAATCCAAATATAAGAGTAAGCAAGGCCAAACATTAAGCTGCTGTACACTCCACATATAAGGACTCTTCCCTAGTACAAGCACGAACTGGGTACTGGGATTTAGGCCACATGAATATAACCCCTCAGTAGAATTTTTAAAGTATCAGGTCTTAGTATTTTGCATTTTAAAAGTTGAAAGAATTTCTACATCAGGATCAAAGTATGGGATTCAACCCCAAATATATGAATATCAACACACAAACAAGTCTTAGAATGCATGAATTGAATGGTCTTTTGCAATAGAGCACTCCTTCTGTGCTCAGGAGGCATTTCTGATTTCATTTGACATGCAAGGCAATTAATTTCCTTTGGTGCATTTATGTTACCATATTCTGCTCTATGACACCCAGTGTGGTAAAAATCCTTCCTGTGTAAAAATTTGTAAAATTATGGGGTTTAGCTTTGATTCCTGGAGATAGTTGTTCTAAGGTGACAATTTTCCTGGTCTTCTCTGTTTTAGCTTTGTTCAAATTCACTAATATATCTATGTAAAAATTAATATATTTTAAGTTTTTTGTTTGTAGTGAGTGATACATACTCTGAGACTGTATTAAAATGTTATATATACATACAAAGGGAGGGAATCTTTGTTCTGAGCGAAGCATCTTTGTTGTGTCTGCTCCCTCAAGAAATACGAATACAAAGTGTCAGTATATAAGGAACCTCCAGGATCACAAAGCCTGAGTAATCTCTTTAAACCATATGCAGAGATTACAGCTGTTCTGGCATACATTTCCCAGCCTATGAAATACTAAACCCAAAGCTATCCTACTTTTATTAAAATAGTTTTAGAATGCAAAAGGACTAAGAATCTGAGGAAATGCCAAATCAATATTTAGTTTTGCATTTGTTAGTCAGGATATTTTATCTCTTTATGTATCTGTCCCACATGGTAAATGGAAAGGAGAAGCAGTAGATGGATATATAATTTGACATTTAGTGCAATTAATTCATCAAAGACACAGAAGTGTGGTTTCAACAGACACAGTATATGTCCGTTTATTAAATTTCGGAACTTTGATACAATACAGTCTAATGGTCACACTCTCTGTAGGGAATTTTCTATCTTTAATTAAAAAGGAGAAGCTGAGAAATTTTCTGATTTTCAAATTAAGCGACATGACCGGGGAAACCCCTAAACTCAATTCTTCAGCATACAAGCAGACCTGAGGTTGAGCTGCCAGTCTAATTTGAATAGCCAGCAGCCAAGGCCGGCTTCTACTCCACAATAGAAGATGAGCCACCACTACCACCACCATTCCTGAAAGCCAAGTCCATCCTGTTTCCTTTTCTGGCCCACAGTTTGTTGTACTTTGTTGAGGCTGGAAGGCAGAGAAAATTGACCCAACTTTCTCCCTTCACCTTCCACTTCCATTATCAAGGCTCCAAAAGCTTTAGGGCAGTTGCAGTTCTGCAGGTACCTCTACAAAGCAGGTACCTCTCAAACAGGTTCATTTCCAGGTTGCTCATGTTCAGCTAGCATTTTACCAGATTGCTAAGGTTTTCTTGGGGAATACCAGTCCCAGAAAAGAAACTGCACTTTTTGCAGCTTCTAATTTAGATAACCTCAAAGGGAGTTTCATGAGACAAAGGAAAACACATTTTTCTAGGTTTAATTGTTGATTTGCAGCATCCCTAGAGGAGATATTAGAATATTTAACACATATACAAGGAAAATGTAAAATGAAAATGGAACATGGTAGGCAGTCAGGCTGCTTTCAACTCCCTGTATAATTATTATTAGCTAGCTTCTACATATCTTGTAGATGTTCTGTATGTCTGGAGACAGAGTGGAGCCTTCCAGTATGCAACTCCCCCTTGTATATAATTCCCTTTCTGCCAAGTAAAAAACTGAAAGACCTAAAGTGGTTACTGCATGCTCATGTGGGCCCAGAATTCCAGAACTGAACGCTGCCATTTGTCTCTTCCTAATTACCATGAATTCTTCCTTCATACATTCAATGGAGTTTGGATTAACACAGCTATTCTGTTTAAAAATCAAACCTCAGCATCGTCACTTGCAGTGGTCTAGTAGCTAAATTTATCGTATCTTATCTTGCTGAGGAATCTTTGCTGTGTTCCAGGATCATTTGTTAATGTCACAGCAGCCATTGAAATGGCAGAAGTTCATTATATTGTTATTGCTCATACAGCATAACAAAACTCTAAACAGAAGGTCAAATTCTGATCATGTGACTATGTATATAAATAAAGAATATTTCCACTGAGTAAGATGAAATTGTTGGAATAGCTGGCCAAAGATCTAATTTATTATTGTGGCATTCACAGAAATAGCAATTAGAAATAAAGACTTGGACACACATACAGTGACTAGAATATATAACACTATCTTGCTGTAACATTAGATTTCTTTTTAAAAGCAAATGGGAAAAGATAAAAGACTGTGACAGCATTTTGCAATACTTTATAAAAAAACCCCAATATCAAGCCTAAGTTGCTTGAAATAAAAACTTCATTTGGCTAAAGGAAAATTCAATAGCATGAATGTATTTTGCTGTAACCCATTTAGTCTAATTTTGCAGGTTTTTTGCTACGCTGTTAATCCAAGAGAACAGGCAATTATTATTTATAATTGAGTGCAGTCCTTTTCAATCCTCTACTTTGGCAGGCTTATTGAAGGCTTTTTAAAAAAATGAACAGAGGTGAGACCCATTACTAAATCTGCCCGTAACATTTTACCCTAGGTCAGAGATAGGAGCAGTTACCAACGCCTTTCTTAGTTCTTCAGTTTCTAGTACCCTTCCACACTCTCAGAGCATTGAAACGGGCAGGTCTGCTTGAGAATACCTGGACATGTCTGAAACATCCAAAGCCTGGCACATCTCATGTCTCCCCCAGACACATGGAATGCACAGAGAGAAGGCTGAGGATCTAGTTTATGTCACAGCACCAGCAAAGGATCAGACTATCTTAATATAAAATACATATTTTGAAAGATCACTTCTTGTTGGCTTACTGTCTTGTAAAAGACAAGTTTAAGATATTCCCAACTCCTTCCAACACAATTTATTTCATTTCTACCTTATCTTTACTATGTGATTAGGTATTTATCCTGATTCACTCTATAGCAACACATGGCATGAAGAATTTGAATGCATACTGATCCTTACAGCAACCAAGAGATGTGCAGGCTAGGGAAAACTCTTAGACTTTATCTCCCTTGTATTGCTCACTACATCCCACATAAAATCACATCAGGTGGCTCTATTGTAGAAAGAACAAACAGAAGATTATAAAGGACATTGGTGACAATGCTTGAGAGGGAAATGCTTCTTATTGTAGAGAGGTATTACATAGCACTCTATGGAGGCCTGCTGGCTATTAGCAAAAACCAGATAGTAAATAATCTCATGCACTAATGTTCACCAGAAAGTTGTGTTTATTATCCTTCTGGCAGGACAGCAAAAGATGGCATTGTTCTCCAGCTCTTGCCACATATTATTCTTTCCTACCAGCACAGCATATCCCTTTCATAGAATCATAGAAGCATTTAGATTGGAAAAGAACTCTAAGATCATCAAGCCCAACCATTATTTCAGCACCACCATGTTCACCACTTAACCGTGACCCTGTATCATATCAACACTTAAGTACCTTCAGGGATGCTGACTCAATCACTTCTCCAGACAGCCTTCTCCAGCGCTTGAAAACCCCTCTAGTGCAGAAATATTTCTCATATCCAATCTAACCCTCCCCCGGCACAGCTTAAGGTTGTTTACCCTTGCTGTGTCACTTGGTACTTGGGAGAAAAGATAAACATCCCCCTGGCTACACCCTCCTTTCAGGGAGTTGCAGAGAGCAATAAGGTCCATTCTGAGCCTCATTTTCTCCAGGCTAAACACCCCCAAATCTCTCAAATGCTGTAGACCTTCATCAACATCTCTGCCCTTCTCTGGACTCACTGCAGCACCTCAATGTCTTTATTTCTCCAAAATAAACCTTCTTTACAGGTGCTCAAAATTAATAAACTTTTCTTAAGACAATATTTACAGAATTTTTCACTCATTATTAAAGGTGAGAACTCAGGAGAGCCTCATATCTCGACAGTTCTGTATTGCTGCAGGGTGTATGGGGGAGACCAATTACCTTATTTACATTTTCCACACCTACAAGTGACTCTGAAATATTTAAAAGCTCAGATGATCTTTATTTCCTTTACAAAGCTTTTATTTGCACTGAAAAATTTTATTCCAAAAGCTAAAGAAACCTCGGCTTTCCATATTTGCGATTTTTTTTAACTTTAGGAAAGGACTTATTTCATTTTCCAAAGAAAAGAAATGTGTTGAGAAAGTAAATGTCTTAGAGAAGTTGAAGCTGGCAGCTCAAAGCTGTCTATTTGTCACTAGCTGCAGTATACAGCTGTAGAGCTCCAGAATCTCACACACTGCCAAGGGAACAGCAACCTGTTTCAGTGCCAGGGCTGGGAGGCAAGAAGTTGGCAAGGATACACTCCTCGTTCTCCTATACAAATGGATATACAGGGAAGTGGGGACGGCTAGGGCTAAGTCTGAGAAGGAGGAGGAGGGAAGGCCATTCAAGCACAGAGGGCCAAAGCTCCTGAGGAAAAGCTGACATTAGGAGCAGCAGAATTTGTTGATGGCAATTTTTAGCTGCTGGCTCCCACCAGATTTAACCACATCACTTCCAGAATCAGCCTGAAGTATGCTGTCTGCGTCACTACATAACCTCTTTTCCAGCCTGACAGAAAAAGCATGCCTTCATTCAGCCTCTTTTTAAGAGGGTAAGCTATGATAAAAGGTAGAAAATAGAATTCATCTAATTCATGGCACGATTTTCTTGCAAAAAGGCACAGAAAAGGTTACATTATTAAATAGAGTAGAATACTTATTAATGAAATATAAAAGAAATATAAGAGAAAATATAAACAGATATGTGTTTAATGTGTAACAAACTGAAGGACCAAAAGTATACTAAGTGCACTTCGGTAAATTCTAAAATAGTTAAAGAACACAAGGTAACCAAATGATATTGAAAGGCAGTTGGATTAAAATAGAAAGGTGTTTATATTAAAAAGATGCATAGTCAGCTTGTGAAATTGATAGCAGTACAATAATTAAAGAATAACTTCAGATAATTTTCAGATTAAAATGAAGTGGATAACAAAAATATTTGCATTACATTTCCTCTCTTTTTCATTCATGCTTTCCTAATGCTTTCTGAAATAACCCTTTATTAAATCTAAGACTATAGAAGAAAATATGGAAAACTACCTTTCTGAAAATGGCTGAAGATGATGACTGTCAGAGAGCACTGTAGAGAAAAAGAAAGAAAGTGAAAGTCATTTAACACAGTTGTCCAGAGCTGTAAACTCCGGGGAAAGAGTTGTGACATGATTCTGTCCTTATAAAAATAATACTTTGAACTCATATTTCTTCATAAATGAAAGCAAAATGAACTACATTTCCTTGTTTTTAACTAATTTTTAAAATCAGTGAATTACTTATTAAATGTCTTAAATGAATACATTTCACAGATTGAATGTATTAAATTAAAATTACCTCTCTTACACAAAATCTTAAGAAAGATGAACAGGAAAATATATCATCCTTTCAACATACAGGTGGCACTTTTTTATGAAATATAGTGGTTAACCCGACATGAAATCCATCTGAGGAATGACTTAAGCTAATTTGTGTATCACAGCTCTACATTTTGCATTATTTCCAAACCTAAAATGTGGGAGGAAAATGTCATCTTCATATTTCTTGATGATGTATCTGGTCAGATCTCAGGGCTTTGTGAGGATTAGTACTGCCATCTTAAAGAAAACGAAAATCAAACTAAAAGAGTTCTGTATTTCCTTATGCTGTAAGCTGAACCATCAGTTTGAGGGATTTAAAATATCACACAAAAAATTAATTTCGAACATTTCTCATCATTCTTACCAGGACCCCTGTTTAGAACAGGGTACCTCTCTAGAGCGGCACTGAAAACACCTGAGTGACAGCAACTCCTTGTAAATGGAAGAAAATCATTAACTTTCTACTGCTCCTCTCTATCCTGCAAAGCATGTGGATTCACTGACTGGCCTCCCCATCCTCCTTTCTTCAGCAGTTTAGAAGCTTTAGCCGAGTGTTTCCTTGCAGTAATACAGGATGATGACATCTTCTCAGTGCACCATTACATCTTGTTGGTAAAGCAAGATCTCATTTCTTTACTGACCTCCAAGAGCAGAGGATCTTAATATGGAACAGAATGCTTCAGCATAAGGTCATTTCTGCATTCTTCTCTTTGTTCTTGTTAATAGAATGCTTTGATTGAATTTCCAAACCTCAAAACAGAGGAAGTTCCAGAATTAAGGTTGGCTTTTACAGCACGGGTGCTGTGGTTGGGTATTTCCTGAACATCTGTTTTACCAACCTTTTTATTTTCTCAGTATAATCTGCAAATACTATTTATAGTGTAGAAGAAGAAGAGAAAGTCCAAACCACAGCTTTAGGCCTGGACACATTCTCTGGCCCCAGGGTAAGTGGCAGAAGATGGTTTGCATCCACATAGCAAAACTCTCTTCCTTCCCTATAAACTGCCTGCTTGAAACAGGTCTTGGCTTGTACTCTTCCTCTGAGCTCAGGCCTGGAGGTCACAATGATGGCTGGACTGAACCCATGCCAAAATGAGTGCTAAAAGTTAAGCTGCAGAGACCATTGCATGCCAGTACTTGAGCTCAGGCTTGGTCTCTGTTTCATTTATTAGTGTACATACTCTCAGTAGGCTGAAGAGGAGGATCAAAAAGCAGTAGGGAAAGGAAAAAGCTATTTACGGTAAAGCATAACTTCAGCGCAAGAACAAACAGGTATAAATTAACAATTAATATATTAGGCTACAAATTAAAAGATGGTTTCCAACCATGAGGTGAGTCAAATTCTAAAGCAACATTCCCATAGAAGAGCAAGAGCAGGAAGGTTAACTCATGTTATGCTGGTAATGGATAAACCTCCAAATCAAGGACTGAATGATGCAGTTCTTCTTGATTGTATGAATCTCAGCCTAGGACTTCCTTTTACTCCTACCTAACCCAATCCGAACACAACCAGACTTTATAAAATAAAGAGAAAAGGGATGACATAATATGGCTGTGAAGTCACTGTACCTGATACTGTAACTCTCCCTTCCTTCAGACTAAATGCATTTTATGAAAAAAAGATGTCAATTTTTAGTTGAAGAGGAAAGTCTCAGTTTTCCCTGTAAACAGTGAATATTTATATCCAATATGACTTACACAGCATTTTGTTTCCAAATGAACCCATTTTATTGTGAAACTCCCTAGGGTTGTAATTACTGTGACTAGGATGACACAGACTAATGCAAATCAAGAGATGTAGGCAACAAATCTAGGAACAGAGATATTTATTTCTCACACATTTATCACTTCCAAATTACTGGAATCAAAATGTGAAGGAATCAAAACAAGGAGCTACTTAATTATGGTATAAACTGTTATTTATTTTGGAAAAAGAATTGTACAAGCGAAGCACTTTTTTTTTTTTTTTTTGAGCTTGTAAAACCATAATTAATGCATAATTAATGCAGTGGTTTTCCTGTCCTGTAATAAATATCTAGCTACACTGTAGTTATTCAGGGGGATGTATCAGCTTGAACCTGCTTATCTCCAATGTTGCCTGGCTTGGTGATTGTAGTGTTCTTTTTCTCCCGAGTTAGAAAATGAGCAAAATGTCAGGAAAGTGAAAAAACATGTGAATGTTGGGGAAATAATGATTATTTAATACAGTAATAATAAGTCCTTGCAATTGCTGTAGGCAGTGTGTTTTACATTCTCCTCGT
Source organism: Sinosuthora webbiana (assembly GCA_013397395.1). NCBI lineage: Eukaryota > Metazoa > Chordata > Aves > Passeriformes > Sylviidae > Sinosuthora > Sinosuthora webbiana. The sequence goes on along the minus strand of VXBN01016568.1, from coordinate 498,747 downwards.
ATATGCTTCTTGGAAGCATGAGCTGTAGTCATATTAACTACAGCACTCTGAAGAGTCTGTAGAATACAATAACTGCTCTTTTTTCATTCAACATCTCTGGGGATACCCCACAGCAGATGGCTGGTAAACTTCAGCAAGAGAATATTCTTCAGCATTAGGGCTGATAACTGCATCTGCTGATCAGAGATTTGAGTACTGCTCTCCAATACTCCAACTAAACTCAACACAAAAAACTCTGCAAGGAAGAGCAAATTGTCCTTTTGGGCTTCCATCATTTCAGAAAAAGAAAAAATGTGTTGATTCTACTCTGGTAAACTGAGCCATGCTGAACACTGTTGAACATAACCACTAGCAACTACCACAGTATGGTGTACACAGCCCCATGGCTTGGAAAACAGCCAATCTGTCCATCCCCAGGTATACTCCAGTCTCTTTTTGAATGCCAAGAATCAGAGTTGGATGGGCACCATTTATCCCTGCAACCTCCCCTCCCTCCCTCCCTCCCTCCCTCCCTCCCTCCCTCATATGTCTCTCTGGAAAAATACTTCAACCACATAGGAGGAAAATGTCCTCTATATAGTTGTTTGGGACNCCCACCCCCAGAAGGAAAGAAGCATGCCATCAGAGTCTCTCTGAGATTTCAGGAGCATAGATATAAGTAATTCTACAAAAGGAAAGATATTGTTTTTTAGTGCAATCCCAGATTCAGACCCCTTTTGGCACACATGTGAAGAAAACCCTGAGAGTTAAGACAAAAAAAATCTTTGAAATGCTGCTGTTCTCTGATCTTCTTGGAACTTTAGTGGCTGCAAAATTTTACAAGAGTTTAAAGGAGCTTCACATTTCTGCTAACATCTGTAAACATCGTGAGGGTCATCAGAAGCCAAAAGGGGATTTCCAAGGATCACAAAACTTCAGCAGCATCAGCTTTTCCCAGGTCTTGTTCTCCAAGTACTATTTTTTTTTCTAGCTGAGAATTCACCCACATCAGTGAGACCTTCAGTATGCTAAAACTGTAGCATACTGAAAGAATAGTAGAAATAAGATTTCCTGTGAGTCAGGTAATTGTTACTTTTTAGCATCTACAACTATATTTTTACAGGCTCTGATTGAGTTTTAACAGCATCAGTGCAACTTCCTATTTTGCCAAAAAGTTCTCTTAGTAAAACAGAGTATCCTTTGCATGCTAATTAAACTGTCATTTTACTGGAAAGTAAACCAGTAAAGACACCAATAGACAGAAGCACTTCTAAACTTTCAATAAAAATCCATCGTTCCTTCACTCCATCAGTATTTCAGACCAGGATCACACTCAAATAAAGCCCACCTTCCTTGTATTGACAACAAAGACCACACTCTAGCTTTTTCTACCTGCTCGTCTCCATGTCTGCTTCTGGGCAAATAAATGTCACACACAATCATGTAACTCCAGCCTCCTTCACTGGCACTTCTTGAACAGATTTCTAATAGTTTGAAGCTCCCTGGCTCCACTCCTATGATGTACTGCTTGCTTCTTCTTATTCCATTTAGATGGGTTTTGGAGAAGTATCATAATGAGATACTGAGCTACTCATTCTAGCATTTCAATAAATAATTGAATTTCAATCCAATTTTTTTTTTCCTTTGGAGATATCTCTATTCATCCAGAATATTGCATTTTCCCTCAGCTGGTGTTAAGATCTGATTAGTGAGAGATGCCCTTGCCTGAATTAAGGTACAAATGAGAATATATGCCAAAGTCATTAACACAGATTTTATTTATCAATGAATGTAAATTAGAGAGATAGAAAGAAATAGAAAAGAGGCATGGGGTGGGAGGAGAGAGAGACAGTTCAAGTAGAAGATAGTCACCACCCATGGATCCAGCAAGTGTGTCTGTTTGTCCTTCTTTATTCCAGGCTTCTCAGTGGAGGGGGTTCTGAGGTCATTCAAAACTTCACTGTTTATATGTTTTAACAAGCAAAGGAATAAACACTCATTGGCTACAGAGTTGTCTTTTTCTATCGGTTAAATTATTCCCTCACTTCTAAATTTGCTTAGTCCCATGCTCAGTTTTTTTTCTGAGTCAGTGGTCTTCTTGGGTCAATGGGTTGTGAGTCAGTGATCACTATCTCCCCCTGCCAAAATTAACTTTTACTCAGTCTGAGCTGATTTCAGCACAGCTGCTGAGTTGGTTTTCCTTGTGGTCTGTAAGTTCTGCATTCTTTAAGTCCATTATCAGTGATAGATTCCTCTCCCCCAGCCTGTTAACCTCACCCTAGGTCTGAGATAAAACCATCTTTTTCTTATCTCAAGTTCCCTGTGGTGGCTTAATTTACAGTCTAAATTCCAAGTATCCATGAAGGCATATCCAGGGGGGCTTCAGCGGTTGTTGGTGGTCACAGATGCCATCTCTCCCATAACTTGGGGTGATCTTTGTTTGGCCAGTGATATGTGTATGAGCAGCTGCCTCTTTACACAGTTTGCCACACGGGGAATTTTTGTTCGGATGTGTTAACCAGGATCTCACCTCCACCAGGCCTGGAGTTAGTGCCATCGTGCTGCTTCATTCTGTGCTTATCTCATGACAAAGTCCCTCTGTGGCCGTAACAGTGTTTGAGACAGGCAACTGTGCTCTTTAAGTCCTTACAGCTGGTCTGTAAGTACTCTGCCAAATGAACTATGATTTTAGCATATAATAACTTCATTATCCTTAAAATCTGAGTCTTTACTAATATATTATGAAGAACCAGTTCCATGGAAACTGCTTCTCACAAATCAACCTTTAGAAGCAGGTCATGCGAATGAAAAAATACACCTGAATCCTGTGCTCTTACGGTGCATAGAATGAAATAAAAAGTGGGTCTGTAGTGGTGTGCATGTCCCCATGGACTAAGTATTGATTGAGTCATTTGTTTACTCACTGACCAGTGATACTGAATAACTGCAGAATTCCCCCTGTCACTTGTATACAGCACAAAAGATGTATGATGCTTAGAAGAAACTAACAGTCCCTTTGGTAACTGTTGAGCATAAGGCTCAATTAAAAATTCAAAATATGTACTTTGATAGAATATTAAATATTGGTTGTGGTTGTGCTCTGAAATTAGAATGTACAAGTTCACAATTACAAAATAACACCTAAAACATTATGTGGTATCAAAGATAGAGACCTCTTAAGGAGATAGTTATCCCAATGTACTTCCTCAATGTCAAAACAATTCATGTAATTTTCTGTAAATCTTGCAAGCGTCCAAGGTTTGTCTTTTCTGTAGAAAGTCATTCCTCTACAATTGTGTACTTCTGTAAATAAAACCTAAAGAAGTTTGAGGCCATCTTTTGAGTTTCTTGGCTCTACATACCTCAATTTTAAATATAATTTTTTCAATTCTCTGTGTCTGAAGTAGGTTAGGAATGTGTGCACTTAGTACTCTATGTCCTTAAAAAGGACTGGTGAGAGGGGATTTAACTGAGCTGATGCTACAGCCCAGGTCTCTGTGCCAGAAAAGCCCCTCATGCTCAGTCTGTAAGCGATTAGACGGGATTAGTGTGCTATCTTTCTAATACGCACACACTGGTGTCTCCCTTCACAGCTTAAATGGTTTCATAGGAGAAATTTTTTCAGTTTTCCAAGCTGACACAGAACACTTTTTAATCCAGCAATCTCAGTGGCTGAGGCTGGATGTGATCCTGCATATTCCCAAATTCCAGCTGTTCCAGCCAGCAGCCAAGCTATCAAAAGACTGAGTACAGGCATTCTTCACACAGCTGAAGCTATGGAAAGCACAGCAGATATTCCATAAAATTCCAGAATAAAAAAACAACATTTAGGAGCCATTTAACAGCCATTTCTCAGCTGGTAAAATGGTGAGGCATTTCCATTCATGTTAGACTGGAAAGGCTTAGTTTTTGGTTGCTGGTATTTCTGTACAGGCTGAACAGTATTCCTGGTGAGGACAATCCTGCTGAATGGATGGAACTAAATCCTGTGAAGAGCTGGGATAACTAACACTGTTTTCCATATCTTCCCTGTGAAGGAACAGGTTTTCACAAAACTATGACAGGGCCTGTGTTCACCCCCAAACATTTAGAAATGCAAATAAGGTAGGCCATAGAAAACTGAATGTGATTTGCAGTTGTGCTTTGGAAAACTACCAGTTACTGCACTAATGGTCCATGGCTAATCATTTCTCACCTGGCAAATCAAAAGTTGGTACTATGTTGGAAATGGGACTAATAAAGACTAATAAAAACATGCTTTCTTATGGGATACAGACATAAGATACTAATGAGTTTAAACTACTAAATTCTGAATTTCATAGAAGAGTCTTCCCAAACCAAAGTGAAGACAGTGTCAGCAGCAATACACTTGAAAATTGCCAACTCAAAAGGAAGAGACAAAAAGGGCACAACTCCACTATAGTTGGGTGTTAAACACAAGGCCGGGTTCAAGTAGTCAGATTGGGGATGGAGAGAAAAGTTGCATGACGCCAGGGTGGTAAAGAAACTTAATTATGCCCAAGAGTGTTATTCTCTCTGCAGAACTACCAGTAAGGTAACTGGATACAGGGCGTCCACTAAAGTTTTCCTGTCATGAGTAATGGTGCACTGTGATAGAGCTCAACACGAAGAAAGACCAGAAGTGTTTTCCATAAGATAGGTAACTGCTAATACAGACTGCTCTTTCACACTTTCAAGGCTTTCTCCCCAGGAGACTAAATTGGTCATCTGTTCTAAGGAGGAAATATGCCATAACATTTTATTTTCTTGGCCCTATTTGCTAATAGTGTAGACAGTGAAAGCAGCTCTGGTTGATTACTGCTAGATGATACACAAACCATCCTTTCAGTGAATGAGGTCCTTGATTTCTTTTGTTGTTACAGGCTTCCTCCCTTTCACTGCTTGTCTATTGCTTTAGAGGAAGACACTACTACTATATGCATATAAAAGTCTGACAAATTCAGCTCAGTAATAATAATGAAATGCAAAAAAAAAAACCCAAAAAAAACCCAGAAAGGGAATGAATCCATCCATACTGCCATGCTGCAAATAGAAAATTATTAACCCATTTTTCTGGATTGGATGCAGAAGCAAAATTATATTATATGCTTATCTGCAAAATTATATTTGATGTTTATCTGATGAACTCCAAATATATAACAAAGTTGGGGATGAGTTCAAAACCTTTCTGTACCTGAAAAGGTCACCCTTACTTTGGCAGAAATCTAGTCTTTAAAAAAGTTATCATTAATTCTAGGTGAAAATTAGGCAGACTTTTCTAATTAAATCTCTTTCTGTATGCTCTGAGCATGCCTAATCTCCTTTAGGAAATGACCATTGACTGGGGCAGACTATTCTTTCTTGGTTCTAATGCTCTTTAAATTTTCACCTAGTATGGCTGTTTCAGGAGATACTAGTTCCATAAAGTGCTCGACATTACATTTAATTCACACCCAAAATTTAATCCATATTAACCTTGGGAGCTGCCTTCTCTAAAGAGGACTCAAATTCTGTGGCTACTGCTGTGATGAATTGGCCAGAAGACTCCAAGCAGTAAGTCGTCGCTTTTCCACACCCTATACTAATGCATTATTTACACGGGATGCAAATTGTGACAGCATGTGAAAAGACTTGCAGGATCACCTTTGCAGAAGCGTTAGGAGGCACTGCTCAACAATTTTTCTGTGTCTGGAGCAGGTAAAAGCAGTTTCTAAGCTCCAGCTGAAATGCTTATCCCAGTGTTTAACTCGCGTTCACCGAGTATGGGAAAGCAGCAGTGGAATGGCAATGGCAAACCCGGGGCTGCCACCTCGGCCGTGCGCGCCGCTGCAGCGGCTGCTGCGCTGGGAACACCGGGCACCGGCCGGGAGCCCCGCCAGCCTCCGAGCCCGCTGCCCTCCCCCCCGCGGGCCGAGGCGGCGCCCGGAGACGAGTTCAGCCGGGGGGCACCCCCCTTTTCACCAGCGTGGGTGGGGGGACCCAACCCAAGGGCTTGGCTCAGCGCCCGCAGCCTGGCTGACCTCAAATGCCGCGGCGGTGCGCGGCTCCCCTGCACGCTGCCAGAGCCCAGCGCGGGCAGGGCCAGAGACCCCCGCCCCGCTCCCCGCGGTCGGCTGGGATTGCCTGTCCCGGGCACCGCCGAANGTACCCAGCGCCCCCCGCCCCGCATGCCCACACCCCTCTCCGCATCCCCGCCCGCGGCCCCGCTCCCCCTCCGGCGCTGGCGAGGGGCAGGCTCGGCTTGTTCCTGCCTCCAACTTCCCCCAAGTTAACTCGGGTTTCCCCCGCCCCGCAGGGTCTGCCTGGGCTCCCGGTCCTCCGGGAGGGCGGGAGGGAGGGGAAAGGCGTGTCCTGCCTGGGCTGCCGCCGCCGCCGCTCTTGGAGGC